>JACMIF010000864.1:8522-30305 GCA_014805445.1 Diplogasteroides magnus
CCCCCCCCCGCCGCGGCGTACCTGGCTATGGAGGCACTCTGAGATGGTAGAGTGTTGAGTGTGGCTCTGATTGCAATTGAGAGATACGAAAGTGTATTACTCGTTCTCTCCACATCAACACTCATCTGAATGACACTCAATGAGTACTTCTACTTCTTCTTCTTGTCTTTTCATCCCCATCCATCTTCCAATCCTGCCCCCTTCATTTAATCTTCCCCCATGAATAGATTAGTCCCCAATTGACTTCTGCTTTCATCCTTCTTTTGAGTACTTCAAATGGAATAGAAATGACTGACCCTCATAAGATGAACGATCAATGAAGGGTCTCCATTCCTCTTTGCTGTACAATGGGCCAGTTCTGACCATGACTTCGATTCATCAGCAAGTAGTCGAACAGCAATAGACAGTGCATTCTCACATCTAAATTCATCTTCAGTCTATCTTTACTTCTTCATTCCTTCTTCTTTTGCCTCCCTTCGCATCCCGATTTTGATGTATTATTAATTCTTGTCAAGGCCTACTCATTTGCCGTGTGAAAAGAGGCGTGGGTTGACGGGAAAAGGAGGGGAAAGGATTGATGCGCCAATATGAAAGAGGAAATTGAATGCAAATGAAATCATGATGAGAATGACTATTGGAATGAGAAAAGTAACTTCCAACGATGTAAGAATGACTACCACAATGGGATTGAATAGATGATCGAATGACCCATTCTTCTAACCTTTGATCATAGTTGTCATTAACGTTGAGTGCCATTCCTGCCACAAGATTCGCTCTCCCTTCATCACGACTTCTCCCTTCCATTGCAACCTAAAATTACCCATGTCTGTCTTTCCTTCAGAACAACAACTTTACCTCATAGATGACAATCGACCTCTTCTCCACTTCTTTCTTTCTCTCCTCTTCCGTTGCTTCTTTGTTTTCATCGAAGAATCTGTCCCGAAACTTTCTCAACTCTTCAATATCCCTCTCTATATCTTCAAAAGATGGGGAGTCTCCTGCTGTCATTCTTCTGCAAACAATCTTACATACACAAAAGGGAATGACACGACAGGAAACGCGACGGAAGGAGGAAAGAAGACATTATCTTTCACCAGACAATTGAGAGAGTCAGTTCGGTGGAGCAGATCGCGGGTCACTCTTGCAACCACATCTCTTCCAATGGTGCAGTGAGGCATGTCATAAGGGAGGAAACCAAGAGGCGAATAACAATAAGAAATTGTATTCACGTATGAATCAGATTCAGAGAGGGAACAAGTAACAGAACGACTGTGTGGGGGGGGGGAATAAAGGAACTTCTTTCACTTCTTACAATGGATGCTTCCCCATATTCATTTATCCATTGTGTACTTCGTAATGATAAATCGTTCCGACTACTGTCTATGTATCAATCACTCCTAATTAATGGTGACGTTGAGGGGCCAATAATGATAAGGGCCTCTGCTTCTGTTATCTACTCAGGAGTCGATCTATTGAAGGGGCTCTCATCCCATGAAACTCCCTTCTATTTACATCTTTTCTTTCCTCCTACTACATGCATGCAGTTATAGTTTATGTGCAAAGAGTGAAAATGGCGAAAGGTTTGCGTATTGTTACTAATTTTGCATTTATCAATCGTTTCCACAGGACCACAGTCACTAATATCAAAATAAACGGAGAAATCAAGCAGGTACAATGCGATCAGATTGAAGACGAACAGTGGTTACTAGTGCAGAAGTGAGCTCTTATCAATAAATCAAATTCATAATGAATCATAGGAGAGATAATGGTAATGAGGCCTTCTGGAATAAGACGTGGGCTGACTATCAATACGGATTTGGACATCCACAGGTTCTCACATCTTTCTCCACTATCTAATTTGGCAGCATAAATATATCGCAGGGAGAAGCATTTTGGTTAGGACTTGAATTTCTTGCTCAATACGCGGCTAGGAATGTTACTATGAGAATGGAAATGTGGGGAGACAGAGCACCGGGTACTGTACATTCGAACGATTACTTCTACACAGACTACACCTTTAACGTAAGAAGAAACAATTGATTGGTACATGATGATGAATATCAGATGGGTGGTAAAAAGACCAACTACACTGCTCACTTCTACTATGACTATAGGAATCCATCTGGAAACGCCTCTACAGCATGGTTCGTCTTTCTTTCTTGTACACTCTTACGGTATCCCTAGGTACGATATGACTTGTAATGATGGTGTTCCATTTTCTACTGTGGACAGAATCCTCGACCCGACACCAAGATGCGTCACAGACTATCATCTTGGGTATGAATGATTGGCTTTCCACGCAGTTAATATTCTCGCATCAGAGGATGGTGGCTTAAGAATTGCGCCTTTGCATCCCTCAATGGAGAATATGATCCAAGTCTGGGATTGGGCAACGGATACGGTCTCTTCTGGATTATCGATGGTCTATATGTCATCAATCCCAAACGAACGAAAATAAGTGTCAAAGCATAGTGACATAGATATGGATGGGCGTATAAAACACCTGAGAATACACTGTGAATACATGTATACCAAGATTTGTTTATCATAATGACTGTGAATCAGTTGATACCGTAAGCCTGTCTGGAATAAGCGAGTCTCTCCGATAGATGGGCATGTAGAAGGGTTTGTTCTGCCACTGCGCATTGTACACTCAGTCTCATTGACTCTTCCTCTAACTTAGACAATGCCTGTCTTACTCGAACAAGAGGGGCTGATATAGTGAGACGATTGAATAGAAAGATATGTCATTCGTACCTCCATCTGTGTTCCTCGCAGTCTCCACATCAATGTGTTCTTTTAATTGTTTGATGTCTTCAGCAATAGACTCAAGTGTTTTGTTTCGTTCAGCGATTCCTCCACTCACTGATCTGAATAGAAACAATGAGAAAGAGAGTCACAAGGAGTTATGACTTGTATGTCTCTGTCCTTTCAGCTAATTGGTCTCTCTTTTCCTTCAGACGAGCCAATGAGGTGGACATTTGCACTGCGAGACTCTTCTCTCTCGTCTCCAATACAGAAATAGACTTCTCAACAGAGTCACTTAGCTGTAATCACTAATGTCTTCTCTATCATTCTATTAATTTGGACCTCATCAATTCTCTGTGATACAATCTTTCCCAATTCATCCATCTTAGTCTTCATCGTGCTCATCTTGTCAATGTGCACTCTCCAATCCTACAAAAACATCTATTGCATTAGCTTGAGATGTTCTTCACTTTGCCGTCTCCCACTGCGATTTTGAGAAGAGGAGTGACTCTCTCCACTTCCTCTTTCCATGCTTGTACATCACGAACATCACTTTTAAGAACTGCTTGGGGCATTTCCTGCATGGATTACCGTAAGAAGAATGAGGGTGAAAGTATGGTCACCGATGAGACTCGAGGGGCAGATAGATCAACAACAACAGCATCGTCATCGTCCATGGCGGCTTCCACCTCTCCATCACTCTGCACAATAATCAATGACACTGTTTCCCGATGGTCTCACTTCATTCCCACTTGATTCTCCTCCTTCTTCATCTGTTTCTCCATCATCTTCGTGTCGGGGTGCGGCCCTATCATCATAATACAACATTCAATTAGATGACTCACTTCTGATATGTGAATGAAGTGTGAGCCAGGGCTAAATTCGTGAGTGCAGTGAGTAGAGACACGACCTCTTCTCCTGTTCCTGTCTTCACACGAGACACAGTCCATTCCCCACTACGATTCTACATCCATAAACAGCTAATTAGTCTTGATTTAAAGTTACATTAGCTCGAAGAAATGCCAGAATGTTCGATATTGTTGTATTTGGATCGTCGAGTTCCTGGTGCATTGGGAAAGATTCATTGCCTGCTTGTTGAATGAGCCATGAAGCAAGTCGAACAAAGGCGAAGAACGACTCCCCACTCCCAGTGTTGATTGAAAACGTCTGCCTTTCAATATCATCATTCAATTCATTATCATCAACAAAATGTACTTTTCGAAGGGACGGATTCGTTCAGCTTTGACAAAGTTCTTTTCATAGCCCAACAATTTCAGCTTTTCCAATAAGATCTCAAAATAAGAGATATATTTCGTGTAAGGTTGTAGACCAAACCTGTCCATGTAGTCGATGTTCATAAATGTTTCCTGGACCGTCGACTCCAGATTCCAATTGGTCGTCATCGTCCATAATGTGCTATGAGTGAAGGGGGCGATGGTTGGCATGGAGTGTCATACACTTCCGATGTCATGGCAACCAACCATGTCTATCCACCCACTAATATTACTCAGCCGAAAACAACAAAATTATTGGAAACACAAAATTAGCAAAAAAAGTGCAAATTGGAAAAAGAAAATGTGTATGCAAGTTGCATGTTATTCAATTAGTGACCTCATTTCTCTTCAACGTTCATCACACAGCGCGGTCGTTCAGTCGTGAATGCGTAGGAAGTCTTCATTTCAAACCCTTATCAAGGCCCTTCTCTCAGCAAACGAGAAACAATCCCTCCCACCACTACCCAAGATACGAGGAAGATGTGCACCACAGTATGTAGAGAAGGGAACTCTACTCAATAAGAGATTTCGACTGGTAAGGAAAGGGAAGGACAAGAGGGAATAGATACTTAGGATGCATTGATTGGAGGAGGAGGATTCGGACAGATATACAGAGCAATCGATGAGGAAAATGGACAATTAGTGGGAGTCAAAGTGGAACCATTATGTGTTGAGGCAGGCAGAATGGTCCTGGAACAGAAGGTACGGTAGATTGTGAGGCATACTGTAGATGTCTTGGTGACTAAGGTATTGGCTGCACTGATGGATTGTCCATACACTCCTCGTCTGTATGCAAGTGGGAGTATTGCAAACTACAACTACATTGTGATGGAGTTATTGGGAAGAAATTTGAATGAAATAAGAAGAAAACAGAAGACCAAGTGGGAATGACACTGTGATCAATTCATACAGATAATCTCAGACGACTACCCATATCTGTCGTAGCCAGAGTTGGAATTCATATTATGAGTGGACTACAAGCACTTCACAACATTGGATTCCTTCACAGGTACAGTATTCACTCAAGTATTATGATAACGATGATCAAAGAGACGTCAAACCGTCCAATATGTGTGTGGGACTCCATGATAGGTCCTACACTGCAATACTCATAGACTTCGGAATGACCAGACAATTCAAGACTGGTGAGGGTTTGATGAATGAGACAAGTGAAGATGCTCTGATCAGGAGACGGTTCATTGAGAAGAAGAAGGGAATACGCTGCATTCAGAGGAACAATGAGATATGTGTCAGTTAATGTGCATATGAGGAAAGAACAGGTGAAGGAGAGAGTGGAAGGGAGTGAAGGGAAGTTACAGTGTATGGGAGATGACATCGTCAGTCTGTACTATTCCCTCATCGAAATGGCTGAAGGAGAACTACCCTGGAGACTTCTCACTGATCCTCAAGATATTGTAGAAGAGAAGAAGAGAGTCTCATTCGAGGAAATGTGTGTCTATTGTCCCCCTCACTTTAAGGTAATCAATCGATAGTCCATTACTGCATACTGTACAATAACAGGAGATGTACGACCACGCGATAAGTGTCAACAGTGAGAGCGTCCCTGACTATGCCCTTCTTACGTCTCTGATGGAGAAGTGTGACACCTCTGAGGTTTCTCATTCATCAATGTACAACATACAAAATGGATGAAACAGCAGGTGGAAGCAGAAATGGACAGAGTGAGACATGCCATCTCTACATAGACAGTCTCTTCTCCATCACAATCACTCATACTGCCTATACAATACTCATTCTCAATGTCAGTACTCATCCAATCAAAGTGATACAAGGCATCAATTAGTGTCAGTCTCTTCCCCCATAAACAACACAATGCGTGCAAACATAACTGATAAATATGCACTATGAAATGACACGTTAGAGTTCCACTCTTCTATCAATCATCCACAAACTATGAAAAGTCAATCAAAACACAGAGGTTTGATGTCAGACTTGGAAAGATTCAAATTCTTCGGTCTGTTCACCTCACCTGAGGATCGATTTGTAGTGACGATGGAACATTGAAAGACTCTTCCTTCCTGAATAAAGTACATTCAATCAATACAATCACTCATCACATGCCTCAATTGACGAATCTCGAATGAACTCCTTCTTGAGCATAAGTCTGGCCTTTGGTTTCTTTGCTTCCTCTGTTTGACCTTCTTGCCATACTGTGAAACTGGGTCTGGATGATGCTAGACTATGCGCACCCTGAACATCACTTCAGAGAATGAAAAGAGTAAATGACTGACCGGGAGTGGTTTGTTAGTGGAAACATTTGAGTTGTCATCATTGAGTCTGACGATACTCGCCCTCAATTCATACACATCCTGTAGCCACGAATGTTCATGTCCAGCTTCATCTTTATACACCTCAATAACAAGAAATAATTAACAAAGTAAAAGTGCAAAATATACTTGGAATGAATTCTTCTTAGTTTCCTTACTCTTTTTGCACGAACTTGGATACTTGGACGATCCCTGTTCACCGGAAATGGAAGCAATTCTAACCTGTAATGATATATTGTTCAAGTTGACTGAGTGAATAACAAACAATAGGAGCAGTTCCATCTGGATTGGATTGGAGTCTGGTGAATGCATGTCTCATTTCTTCTGTCTCTTCCTCCAATTCCTCGTCAGAGTCCTCGTTCTCCTGCACATACAACCATTATTACGTCTTTATATAATTCTTATTACAAGGAGTTGGAAAATAATCAACCAAGGATAACGTGACACATTGACTATTAATGTCTTCAACTATAATACAATATTACATTGGCACTAAGAATTAAAGCGCCTTTCTAATACGTGATATGGGCATCAAATGCATGCAGCAAGACCCGAGACCAATACCATGTTCAATACCTGTGACTGTTTTCTGAGTATTCTCATCTCCATAAGATCTTGTTCTTCATTGATGGTAGTGATTGGAGTTGCCCCTTCCCTTCTCGCTCTCTCCAATGTCTTCCTTGCATCATCCACAGCACCTCTCTCTTCAAGTGCACGAGACCACTCCACATACAACTGTGCACATCTAATTATCAACAGATATCAAGCTTATCAATGAAGTTCATACTTCGTAAGTGATCCAATCGAATTGGCGTAATCGAATATGTTGTGGCTATTTCCCAGACTATTCTCAGCCATCTTGATCCACACTTTCAGCATTCTTTCATCGTCTGTGTACATCTCATTTTTGCACAGCCTTAACAATAATTAATTGACGACAGGAAAAGGGAATAGTTGACCTGGCTACACACTTCCATAGGAACTCATAGATCATCCTTTGTTTTCCCATTAGAATGTGGTCATTGAACCAGAGAATGAATGAGAGAACTTCATCGAGAACATCACTCTCCGGATGCCCATCAAATATTGACAGCACCTTAACAAGGGCCTTTACAGTCAAAGGAAGTACATTACATACTTGAGCCATCTTCTCTTCAGCCATGGCAATCCTCTTTGAGTTGCTTATGGGAGCTCCAGCATTGACAAGTGCTGCTGCTCGTCTTCCTCCACGAATAGGCTGGATGTTCTCTCGATTGAGTTCCCATTCAAAAGCAGATTCGGTCACAATCTCTTCCGCCATCACTGAAGCAAACTATGGTTGGAAAACCATGTAGCAAATAAACTACAACAAATCGTAACCAGCGCGAATGTCTCAAATTGTGCACAAGCTTATATCACCGCTAATTCAGCCGCCAAGCTCTAGCGTAAAAGATCAGCGCCATTTTCAAATTTTAACATTTACCGCCATAATGAAAAATAACCTTTGCACGACAACCCTGCAAATTAGTATGAAATACGGCAAATCCGGGTACTGTAAGATAAAATATCAACCTTTGCGCTACGAGCGATTTTCATAATATTTTTTCAGTGGGCGTGAACTGTCGTGCTGCTCGTTTATTTAAAATAGTTTTTGTGGTTTCAGCATGAGACAGGCAGCCTCCCTTTCGCGGTTATGGAGCAGCCGAGCACTTCTCAGCGAACGACGATTTCTGCTCGTTCCTCAGCACCGATTTACTCTACCTACTCTTTCACAACAACAGTTCTCTTCCCAACCTCCAGGAAGGAAAGGATTTTTTGGAAAACTTTTGGATAACATGAATGAAGAAATGGAGAAGAATAAGGAACTACAGCGACACAAGGATGAATTGAACAAGCGAATGCAGGAGTTGAATGATAGTGAAGCACTCAAAGATGCGCGCAAGAAATTTGTTAGTGCGGATGTTCTGTATAAACTTCATATATATATTTTTCCAGGAATTGGTTGAGAGAGAGCGAATAAAGAGTTCAGAAGTTGTGAAACAGAAAGTCGAGGAATTAGGAGAGCAAATGAAGAAGGTTACCCACTTCACTATGTGAGCATATTTCCAAATCTTCCTTTTCAGATGCTTGCTGAAGTGCAGAAGACTGAAGCAGGAAAAAAGTTGTCTGCAGCTGGAGAAGAAGCAATGAAGCAGGCCAAAGTTGCAGCTGAACAGGTGAGAATGCTGAATGATGATGTCTGTTCAAAACAATAAATGACGATTTCAGGTAGAAAAGATGGCAGAGAAAGTTGGAGATACTCAGATATATAAGCACGTTAGTACGGTGAGTGGAGTACGATGTGACTTATATCCTACATTATCTTTAAGACAATGAAAACGGTAAAAGATGAAGTGGATAGCATGGCCGATGTAAGAATGTACAGTAGGCCAGGTAATGAAGTTTGCGAACAATTATCCTACTTTTCCTTCTTCAGAAACATTGAAGAAAAGGTCCGAAAATACGTGGTCTGAAGGTCTGAAAAACAGGACTGTTTCGCCTAACGAGTAAGTTTTTTTTAAAAAAAGGAGCTGTATCATGAACTTTTTCGAGTAGATGATGAAAACGGCACTCGATAAGGGACAAAGTTGTAAGTCGAATGACACCTTATTCACTGTTCACACATTTTTGTCTTTTGGTGGATATTCAATGGTACGGGATACGGTAGATAATAGGGTGACTTTTGAAATCGAGGGAAGCGAGATATTGTACGGCAAGGAGAGCGAACAAACGAACAGAGTTGAGGAAGCCGCCATCTAGACACAAACTTTCTATGTTCTCACACCTTCGCCTTCAGTATCTCGCTTCCCTCGAGTTCAAAAGTCACCCTATTATCTACCGTATCCCGTACCTTTGAAAAATCGCCAAAATCAGCGGAAAATATATGAACAACGATCATGTTGCCATTCGATTTCAAAATTATTCCTTATCGAGTGGCTATTTTTAACACTTTACCGGAAAAATTCATGGTACAGCTCCTTTAAAGGACCCCTCTGGTGAATGTTCAACTCTTATAAACTGTAAGCGCAGTTCGATAGGGCTAGTGTTGCTGTGTTATTCTGCCAAAGGAAAATGGACAAAGAAATTTCTACGAGGCTAGAAAACGATATTGCTCAAATATTGCGGATCAGGAAATGTCGCGCGAAATTCAAATTTTTCTTTAAATTTCAGTTTACGCCTTTCATTTCGTCGTGTGCCCTCCAATTACCTGTTTTCGTATATTATTGACTCCGCAAAATTGCAATGGCTTCAAAGATATAAATATACAGGAGTAGAAAGTTCGCAACAAGCGAAAATCGAAGAGAAGAAGTTTGATATTTTTCTTATCGTATTGCGAGTGTGCAACACGCAAATCGCGTTTCTTTCTTTTCCGAATTATTCACCAGAGGGGTCCTTTAAATGATATTTACTCATATAAGACATGCAGGAATAAAAAAATTTTGTGTCAGCGCGTACACATTAATGCTTGGAGTTTTGCCAAATATGCCGAATTTTTGGCGATATTTGCCAAAAATCCAGACAGTCATTTGTCAGTATGGGCGGTATTCAATGCGTGACGAAAAAAATTTGACCAAATTTTGGTCACGGGTGCGAAAATATTCGCGCCCGAAAAATTGGTCAACTGTTCAACATTTTTCGCAGAATGAATTTTTCGGTGCGCTAACATGTGATTCGAGTGTGTGAAAGAGGTCATGTGCAGATCGTGTCGAGATCTATCTCACAGTGGAATGAAACAAAATTTCTCGGTTCTCTTAGAAATATCACGACGCTTTTTTAAAACCGCACTTTCAACCGCATTTTTACGGACGCGCGAATTTTCAAATCCGTTGGCGAAAAGGATTCCGTGCGCGAATTTTTTGGTAACGGATGAAAAGACTATTTCTTGTCTGAGGCATGGGTGGACAACTAGAATTTTTTCTGCTATGTGCATTTTACGCACAACAAATTCGCATGCACATTGACGCTGAAAATGTTTGGGCATAAGCATCTCTGTTCGCAGGGTGATTGAACAAACGGGTTACGGAATTCGATATGGGTACCCCTTGCCCAAAATTTCGTCATGCTAATTCACGGCTTTTGCTTCAAAAGGGCGTTACAACCAGTAGAACAAATGAAACATTGCCACTAAGAATACAGTCTGCAATTTTTAAACATATAATGCTCCGATCAGAGAAGAAGGCAGGCAAGACCATCTCGTTCCTTAACTTTTACACGTGATGTGACTACCAGAAAAATTGGCCATGTGAATCTGTTCGCACATATACGTATTGTCCCAGGGCAATGTAGTAAATGATTGTAATGATCCCCTTATTCATTTATAAATTTATTTAAAGTAAGTACATTTCATAATGCATGAACATTTCCATTCCAAAGTCTGTGAACGAATTGAAGATGTTTTCGTTACTTTCCGTAACAACCTTTCAGTAGAAAATGCCTGGCCAATTTTTCACGCACTACAGTACTTCCGGACGTGCTCTATTCAGTGATTTTTTATTCGAGAGTAAAATCTTTGGTGTTTATGCCGTGATAAACTATGACGGCTGATATCAAATGCGGCTATATATAAAAGCATCAAAACTTGCTCTACACAGAGTTAAATCAGCGTATCCGTATGCACAGCGCGTCAAACCTGAAAGTTCCCACGCCACCCCTGTCGTTTAACTGAGGCCCCGCCCACAAAAAAGTTTTGCGTCCCGCGCTTACCGTATCTGAGGCATATTCACTTTGAGCGCAAATAAAGACCGAATACAGATTTCAATGTGCGCGAGACACAAAATACGAACCATTTAAATCATAAAGCCTTACAAAATGCTCCATCTGAATAAATAAACTCACTTCAGCGAGGATGAAACTCGATGAATATACTGTAGTCAGTTAGCGATAACTTCATGAGAGCGGTAAACAAGAGTCATCTCGCCCAGAAAGTTGCTCACCATTGGCTCAGATTTCAAAATTATGACACATATAAGATTTCATACGAAAGAGGACACTGTGTAGATTGCAGCAAAAATACTCACTAGAAACTGTGACTCTAAGTAGCAAGTTATGATAGGAAAACGGTGAAAATGGCTGTGGAAAAATGTCGTATTTGTAAATGACTTCTCATTCAATAATGGGAAACATGCTCAATTCGACAATAGGGGCGCTGAATAAAGCACTTCGGACTATACCTGACGTGAATGTTTGCTCGAATTTAGAACGCTCGCATTTCACTGACAAAATCGATTTTATATTTTGAAAATTTTTGTGAAGAAAACAGTGATTCTTTTGCAATCATTCTTGAACTTATGGGGATTTCGCTGCGATTACTTAGCGAATTCTCGAACCAAATTACAAGTTCCGACAAAGGACGTGAGGCTTCATGTTACTGCACTTTTCAATACTAGATTTGTCGCATCATTTTCATATTATGATAATCCAACACTGAAATAACACGGAAAAACCCACCTCAGTCTCTTTTGTTATTATGTTGCTTATTTGATATTTTCACATGAACCTATTACCTCCGTTGGAAAGATCACATGTTTCTACTCCGGAAGGAATCATTCACTGAATTCTGTCACTTCTGCTAAGAACTGACAAAATCGATTTTATATTTGCTACTCGCATTTTCCGCTTGCGACGGGCGATGCGCGCGGCAACATTGAGAATTATACTTCTATGTGAAAGCTAGGGAAGTAACCAAAGTGGGAATTAGATGTGCATTTGAGTACGTCATCTTGCTATTATGGCCATTTCCACATTTCTTCTTTGATGGCGGCGCAATAAAGCGATCAAATTCGAACATTGAAACCGGAATTTCTCCGAAAAAGCGGAACACTTTATTGCAAATGACAGGGGTGGTGTGGGAACTTTCAGGTTTGACGCGCTGTGGTATGAAAAATTCGCGCGACCGGGAAAAAATTGGTCGCGGTCGAGAAAATTTTCGCGTTCCGGAATCCGTTTTCGTCACGCGTTGAATACCGCCCTATATCTATGGATGAAAATTTAACCAAGTCTACTCTGAATATATTTTTGATTTTGAGTGAAGCAACTGGAGTTGAATTGCATAAGAGCTCAAAGTGGCAGTCTGGATGGAAGAAGTTCTCTGAAGATAACGCATACTTCAATAGTATGTTAAGATTGTGAGATCTTGGAGATAGAAATGTGCAGGATTGATTGATTGGAAGAATCGTTTTGATGAGTCTGATGGAGTTGCTGCCAGAATGATGAGGGGAATCACTGACAAGTTCGCATCTGTGTTCAGTAAGACTCTTGTGACAATAGATCTATTGTTATTCACTCTTCTCAGGTGGAGGTGCAAACGAAGTGTCAGAAGTACTTACACAGATTTCTAAGATTGATTCTTCTTTCGATAAGGTATGAGACATGTTCTCCACTATGATAGATACTCTTTTCAGTTGGAATGGCTTCGATTTTGTGAGAAAGAAGTGATACCTAATATTCTGGAAGCATTCATAAGAGGAGATCTGGATGTATTGGAAGATTGGTGCTATGAGAGGGTACGGGTTCATTTCTATTTTCGTTGAAATTTGGGTTTCATAAAGACTTTCAGGCGTTTGCTGCACTTTCAACTGTAGTTAAGGAGTACCACAAGATTGGATTCAGTACCAATGATAGCAAGGTCATCGATATATCTAAAGTAGAGGTAATACTTTCTTTCATTCCTTTCCTTTTGGTCTTCTTTCACTTTGCTTACCTCATTGATTCCTTGGAAAGTTTTGCCGGTTTTCGTTGTTCGTTTACCCATTTGCATCG
Organism: Diplogasteroides magnus; assembly: GCA_014805445.1. NCBI lineage: Eukaryota > Metazoa > Nematoda > Chromadorea > Rhabditida > Diplogasteroididae > Diplogasteroides > Diplogasteroides magnus. The sequence continues at coordinate 21,610 of JACMIF010000864.1, forward strand.
TTTTACGATGCATTCACTTGGTCTCCTTCACAGCTGAGAGTGACATTCGAGAAGAAAATGAATGAATTGAACTCATTGCAGTTGGTATCGGGCAAGATGATGGATCAAGGACCCGTACTCATTATTACCTTCCAAGCATTCATGATCAATGTAGTCAAGAACTCTGAAGGAAAAGTAGTGGATGGAGACCCAGTAAGAGATTCCTTCTTTGTTATGTCAATTCCTTTCCTTCAACCATCGTCATGAGTGATAGAGTGAGAGGTCGCGACTTCCCGCAGAGGAATGTCCTTGTTGTTATGAGAATAGAAGACAGTACTCCCTTGGGGGTAGTCATCCAATAGATGGGATCTATCTGTTGAGAAAGGATGAAACACTCTTCACTACGTGTAAGGGCAGATAAGAATCAGTACATGAGAGAGGCTCTTTCTTATCTTGTCGATCCTTGTTGAAGAGAGAGACTCGAATAAGGCAAGATTCTTCCTTCTGATATACCTACATACTGTCATTTGGAAGGGGAAGTGTCTCTTTCCCTCTTCTCTCTCCTTCTTCCGTGTAAATGAGGCAGTATGACATTTTGTCTCTTCTCTCTTTCTTGGGTGGAATGGGACACAAAGAAGCCAGACAAAGAGGGTTGTTGCGAGTGGAAGGAAGGGTCATTCTGACAGCTGTAGAGGGAAGAGAAGGGGGAGACTGTCGTTATCTTGTGGTCAAAGAGAGACAGTCATCATTTCAGCACTCTCCTCAACGAGTACATCATGTATGGGTGATGTGTAGAGACATGGAAGAATTGAATCCATCAACTGCATGGAAACTACTCGAAGTACATATGCAAGCAGGAGCATTAGCCATATGAATGAATCTCTTATGAGTGATAGTCCACTCTTCTCATGCCTTACTTGTTCTTTTCCATCAACGGGTAGCCTCTCTCCTTTCAGATATAACTTGTTTTGTTCCCACTTGTTGCACAAGATCACTCAATAGAGTGATTCTCCTTCTAGAGATATTCTTCATTAGCTGAGATAAGAGTTATACTTGTAGGTTGTTGTTACTCATTGCTCAGTTCATTGTTATTGCATAGTTGTTTGAGAGATATCACAGATAAAAGATGAAAAATTGATATGTTTTTCTGTTTTGGTATAAATAAGTTGTGATCTTTGTGAGAGTGAATCTCACTTACCTGCATTTCAAACTACTAAGTACAGTACTGCATTCATTCCTTCAGTAGTCTAGCTTTATGATCCAATATTGGCCAAAATCATACAGCTAGATAACCAAAGAAATGATCCAGCCTGGGTTCCTCTTGCCCTTGCGTAGGACTACGGTAGGGATGATTGGGCGTAGGAATACGGTAGGAATTATTGGGTTGGAAGTATTGATGAGGGTATACCGAAGGGGTTAACGGTAAGAGAAGGGAAGAAGGAAGGAAGGAGTGGTCTACTGTGAAGACTTGCAAAACACTGGGGAGGGAAGAGAACAGGAATGTATTTATGGGTTAAAGAGAGACGATTAGATGGGGGCGATAGGGAGAAGGAGGGGCATCCTTGGGGGGAGGGGCTTGTACTCTCTCCTTACTGTCTCAAGAGAGGATGAAAGACTTAAACTGATGAGAGGATCAAGGAATGAATCATATACAGTCTTGTTATGGGAATGTTTATCATCATTCAAACAGTCTCTATCATAAAATGTAAATTGTTGTGTGATCCAATCCATTCTCAATGGCCCCTTTTAATCAAAGATGTTAGATTATGTGTTGACCCATTGACCGTATGTTTATACTGCATATGTAAGAGGGGATCGATGGTAGTCTGTCAGAAGAGACATTGCATGTAATGAGGAGGGAGAGGGGAATGGAAGGGGGAGGGAGAGAGAGTGTCTTATAGCAAGAGAGAGGGTACATTGCGTGTTGAGGGGAGAGAGAGAGGGCACGCGGAGTCCTGCTTCTTCTTTCTATTCATTCATTCTAATACAGGTGAATGGATTCACAAGGAGGATTGGATTCATCTCTTCTTGGATGGGATGCAGCTGGAAGGTGACAATTCCATTCCATTCACTATCTCCACTATTCTCTTTTCTTGACAATCAACATGTTTTTGTAGTGGTCTCTCCCTTTGACGTCACAAATATTGATATTTTTGATTGAATTCAGTTGAAAGTGTTTCAGTTTGGACGATGAAGATGAGCTCGGAATGCCAGCTGGGAAGTATGCAAGAATGGACGATATCAGTAATCCTGAATGCAAGGTGAGAGTGGAGGATGATGAAGTAGTCCATCCACTTATCTCCATTTCCACAATTATGATGAGTTTCGTTTTCAGGAAAGATTTGCACGTGAGAATCATTCAGAGATTGAGAGGAGAAGAAGGAATAAAATGACCCATTATATCAATGAATTGGCTGAGATGGTACCACAAGTGAGCTATTCTCTCGGGCGAAAGACAAGAAGGCAATGGACACTTGTGCCATAATGGCGAAATGGACACTTGTGCCGTGACGACAAGGACGGAGCATGTGTCCATTTGACCACTATGTCGCTCTTGTCTTTCACCCCTTTTCTCTTCATTCTATCACTTGTTCACTTTTGTTTAGTGTGCTTCTCTTGGACGTAAACCAGACAAGTTAACGATTCTTCGTATGGCAGTGTCTCACATGAAGGCAATTCGACAGACTTCATCTGATCCCAATCACAAACCATCTTTCCTTTCTGATCAGGTATCTCATATTCATTCTCAATTCATCATGAAGTATCTGTAGGAACTGAAACATCTTCTTCTGGAATCAGCAAATGGATTTCTCTTTGTTGTTGATTGTCAATCAGGAAGGGTCATCTACGTCAGTGATTCCATTGAGAGTGTTCTCAACTTGAAACAGGTCAATACTACCAATACTTATTACATACTTATATTTCATTGTATTCTTATTCTCCAAATATTTCCATCTAATTCATTCCTTTCTTCTCTCATAAGTTGTCATTCAGGAAGATTGGCAACATCGCAACGTGAATGATTTCATTCATCCGGATGACCATGAAAAGGTGACATTCTCCTCTTGTATCTACCGTAATCATTGATTTTAGGTGCGGGACCAACTGGCAGGGAGTGAGGCAGCCCTTTCTAGAGTGGCAGACTTGGCAGGAAGTCAGGCGATGGCATCAGGAATACAAGGAGGACGGAAGGAGAACAAGAGAGTGCATATGAGTTGTAGAAGGGGATTCATATGTAGAATGAGATTGGGACCATTAGAAGCATTGGAAAGGTAAGAGTAGAGAGAGGAAATAAAGAGAATTGAATACTTAGACTTCGTCTACGTCGTCCCATATTCTCTCATGCAGGACACAACTATGTTGTAGTCCATTGCACAGGATACATCAAGACTGGCCCTCCAATTGGAGTGGAAGGGAGGTATGAAGTGGGACCCATTGAACCCTCCAGTACTGTACTTCAGTTCTTCATGTCTCGTTGCCATTGCAAGACTGCAGAGATGTTCAATGAGAGAGGAACCAGAGGGACCTCCTCACTTCTCTGCCAGAGTATCTCCTGATGAAATTCAATTCACATTTGTGGAGCAGAAATGTGTAGAGGTATAGATGTGACTGATTTGAACTTGTGAATACCGTAATGTATTGTGAGGTATTGGGAACTCCGTCTGAATCACTCGTCAATCGTCCATGGCTGTCAATATGTCATCCCTCAGATGAACCCATTCTTAGAGAAGCAGTATCTGCTATGCTGAGAGAGGAAGTGAATGGAACAAATGTGAGTAGGACGGACTACATACTGTAGTTTACAGTAATCCCCAATCACTCGTTCTTTTCAGCCCCCTTCCACCCCTCAAGTGCGTATTCGTCTTCGTACATCGTCTGGAGATTACATTCCGTGTGTGGTATCTGCATACAAACTAGTCAATCCCTACTCGGGACAAGTTGAATACATTGTGGCCCATCATCAGGTCAGACAAGACAAGACAACTACTCATTCATCCATCTTTCAGTTGATCATTGATGAATCATCCCCTTCTCTCGCCCCATTCCCTATCACAGGTGATCCATCTACAGTACCCCCATCCGTTGCCTTCCAATCCCCTCCCAACTGGAGATCTGATCAGTCCCTCCAACCAGACAATACATGGGATTGGAATCCGAATGGATTCCCTTCTACGTCTTGATAGGAGCAGAATGAAGTGATATTCTTATAGTTACAGGATGAACAACCAAAGTGTACAAAGCATTCCTATCTGTGTCCCAAAGAGAACCTCATTCAAAGATAACAAGACAACAGTAAACACTCTCTTCTATTTGTCCCCTCATCACATATGATAAACATCCATTGATTACTTTCCCTCCTTCTTTGTCTTCATGAAATATTGAGTTGCAATGGGGGTGTGTTCTTGTGAGTGTTCTTGTCTGAAGGAGGGCGTCCATTCACCCTGTAATCATTCCATCTTCATCCATACAGTATAGACTACTGTACCTGGATGGAGGGTACGGTACTCGACTGTCGTGTGGTCATCTTCTTGATCGGTTCACCCTGTCTGGATACGAGATGAGACATGAATTGATTCACTTCCTCTGTTGAAGATCCATCAATCATTACACGAATCTACAGAACGAAAAGATAACAATTGAATGAATGACTATTTGCCACTTGCTTGCCATTGGAGTACTCCGCACTAAGGAATGATTTTTGTTGTCTAACTGGTTGAGAATAGAAGGCGATCGAAGGAAGAGATGAACAAATGTTGACAAGACGATCAGAAATGAATGACCGTACACCTGCAAAGATTATACCATAAATGCTTCATTTATCTTCCAAACCAGCCGAACTAACAGCAATTGGATCAAATCTAATTGTAATCCTGTGAGGAGCTGGAACGAATCGAGCTGATCGAGAGGCCTAAAACAATGTGGATCAGACATTGTGGGACAGGAACGTTCTGAAGGGATGTAACTACTTACGTGTAGTGATTAGGGAACAATTCAAGCAGAAGTGCATATTTCTGTCGCACTTGCTTGGATTCCGTTCCCCAATACTGATCAAAAGTAGGTTGAGTGCCATAATGTCTGACCACCAAAAAACCATCATTAGATAGATTTGAAGACGGCAATGCTTGCCTGCCCTAAGTCCTAATCACGAAAAGAACTTTCACTACCTAATCGCAGTTAGCGAATATAGTAAGTCATCGTTGAAAAGAAATTAAATCCACTGAAAATTGACAATATACTTCAACATCCAATTTGAACTTTATCCAACCTGTGGTACTCCATACACAGTGTAGCCATCATTGAGGGCTTTAGCAGAAGAGTAAATCGTTTTGAGGCGATCAACACGGGGAAGAGCTGGCATCTTGAACCAATCAAGATCCCCTGTATTGTAAATACTCCCATATTCATCACACATTCAGATATGCAAAGGTTCTTCCAACCTCTAATTCATTCAATGATGGATTGATTATCGTAATTTATCTTGTTGGAAATAGAATAAAATATATTATGGTTACAGGTACAGCTTATGCAAGAATGTATTTTGTATATACTTCAAGTGTGAAACAAGGAGTAAACACGTCATTATCGTAGAGGCTACACCGAACTAACTGTTGGTAAAGCGGGAGGATGGAGTTCAACAACTAGAATTTCAACGAAGGGTAACAACTAAGAGAGGTAGTAGAAAAGAGGGGGTTGGTACAATTTGATGATAATGACTCGAAATCTACACAAGAACAGACAAAGAGTTGGAGAACTCATAGTCTGTCCAATTATAGATGACGAATCCTCCACTATTCCCAATGAGAAGACAACTTTAGTCCAATCTGTCCTTCACTTCATCAACTGCGTCCTTCGCTGCATTCACAACACGCTGAGCAGCCGAGTTGATCGTTGACTGGTGCTTTTGAACGAAGGGACGCACGGCCCTGAAACATTCAAGATAAAATATATCGCATCTAGAGTTACCTGTTGTAGACGAGAGTTGCTCCACGAGTGGCGGGCATGTAGAGCCAGAGGCAGAAGATAGCCTTGACCAGCCAGTACACAGGGAAGACGGAGACGATCTGGTTGACGAAGAATTCGGCCACAGAAAACAGAGCGAACACCACCCAATAACTGCAATTCATACAACTTAACCTTTATCATCTTACAATTAGCTACTACTAGAGCAACGAGATAATTCTTACGTGAGCCACTGAGTATCATCGTCCTTCGAGGCAGATTCGATAGCCATGATCCTTAAATTGTACTTGCATATTTGATTAGACTTTGTCACATACGATGTGTAGGCGGGATAGAGGAATCCGATTGTGTTGCAGACCAGTCCAGCGAAGTGACCGAAGATAAGATACAACGCCTTGAATATTCATTTAACAAATAGTTCATCTGAAGAATTTATACCTGAAGACCAGCAGCTCCCAGGACGATGTGAAGTCTCTTGACTCCAGTCTTCGTCTCAACGACCCCAAGGGCATCAGTCAATGGACTCTTCTCATGTAGAGACTTGTCAACGTCATCCAGAATCTTCTGAACTTGTGGAGGAGCCATTTCACCTGCAATAAAGTCGAGATAAACAGAGAAGGGATCAAAATTGGGACGGAAGTCTACATCACACAAGGGGCCACTTCAGGTGTTGTAAAGTGGGCACCACAAGGCACGTATAAGATGAGGAGACTCAAGCAGAAGAGTCAGATTGAGAAGAGAACGCTCCCTTCCAACATTGCACAATGCAGTCTGCATAGAACAGTAACATTCTCCCTATGCTGCATGCCAATCAATGGGCGGGCATAAAGGAAGAGAGAACGTTCAGAATAACAAGACGAGAAAAACAAACAAGATGAGAGATAGGCGATGAGAGAGGAAGCGTTGGGACAATGTGAAAGAGAGATCGCAGAACAAACACGCTCATTTCATGTGATCCAAGTTATGATAAGAACAGCACAAGAATTCAGTCTGTTGAACATGTTTGAATACTCTTCTTGGGATCCATTCAATCAAAATTTTTGTTATTATATTTTGGAACCGCAACCACACTTGATAGCAATATAATTATGGGCGAGAAAAAATTACAGAACGTTAAACTATGGTCCATCTATGGGCCCATGGGGCGTCCAGAATGCGGGGAAGAGCACAAAAGAATACGTTCAATCGAGCGCGCGCTGCTCAAAAGTACAGTAATTTTTACCTTTTGGCGGTAAGTTTAAATTTACAAACAATCTCGAGACATTAATCACAAGCAAATATGTTGTATAGTCTCGAGCATGTATCCATTTCGTATAGCAGAATATAGCATAAGTTGTGTACAAAGCAATCGGTCTTTTTGATAGATGAAGATCATATCTGCCCCAACGAACACTTGTTGCCATAATGTTAGCAAAAGTGGTCTCGTTACGGTCAACAAAAGGCGGGAATAGTATTTTTTTCAAGTTTAACGTGTTCATCTTTGCATGCCTTGCGTTCTCTAGAGCTTTTTTATCCATATTTATTGAAGTTCGGACAGTCAATTGGAGTGTTGGGTGTTATGTGATCGCATTTCTGGAGTCCTCATTCGCTTCCGTTGTTGTCTTTCTTCTTTCCCCTTGCCCTTAAGCTCATATTACATTTTCATTCATTTTCCCGATTAACTTACTTTGTTCCTTTTCCAGCTATTCCTCTCTCCCTGCTTTGTCCTTTGAAGTTCACCGATACAGCGCTTTGCTTTTTCTTTGAATTGAACTTCTCCTTCGACTTTCCAACTGGTCCTCCGGGCTTATTTCCCTTGTTCTTTCTTCTCGAAGGGTTCACGCTGACCGCAGATTGTCTACAATCATTAGTTCATTCATCCATTGTCTTAAGTCTCACACCATACCCGGACTGCATCTTCTCCCTTGATCTTCCCCCATTTCCAGTGCTTTTGCGATTTTGTGGGGTTCCCTTGTGTTTCTGTGAATCTTCCTTCCTGGAGTCTTCATCTTCTTCCCCTCCAGCTCCTCCGTCCTTTGGGGTGTAAATGCTGAATAGATCTCATCAGAAACGGGGTCAACTGTTCTCGTCTTACTGGCTGAATTTCGTGAGCCTTTTCACAACCGCATCCATCGTGAGTCGTTCATCCGGGTTCGCATGCCAGCACATCTGAGCCGTCTACAATTTGACAATGAGATGTTATCCATTGCGAATCCTCATACTTCCACAATGTCTGGTGGAACTTCTGGTCGAAACTGTGGACGGAAATGTGGGTACTGAATGAATCCTTCCATTTGAGTAGTCATTCATAACCTACCACAATGCCAGCCCTAACTGCCGCATTGCTGTATCCATCGAAGGGAATGAGGGCGTTGTGGAATATCTCCCAGATCTCAATCCATCTTCTATTCAGATACAGTTATCATGTCTTACTGTCATTGCAAAGGCGTATACATCTGCCTTGTTTGTGTATCTCATATTGGTGATGACTTCTGGTGCGACCCTGTCATACATTCTTTGTCTACTTGTTTCTCTTCATCTTTCACCATCGAATGGGCATCTTGTCTTGACCAGTTATCTCGATGAAATCGCCAGTCTTGGACAATCTTTACAAGCAATCTTCATTCATCAATTCCTCTCCATAACCAACCCAAAGTCGGAAATCTTGGCCAACTTCCTCTTTTCATCCACAAGACAGTTTCGACAGGCTATGTCCCTGTATAGTACATTATGCAGGGATGAGAATGAAGAGTCAAACCTGTGTATACATTTCTTCG
>JACMIF010000865.1:14097-30269 GCA_014805445.1 Diplogasteroides magnus
ATCATTATTACGCTATTGTTCACGGCATTTTTTGGGGGAAACAGAGGGGGTTAGCGTACAAAAAAAAATTACGCTACCCCCCCCCCCCCCCCGCCTATGTATATCCGTAGTAGTGTCTAGACAGAAGGGGCTCACTTACTTTGTGCGGCCAAACAACAAGTAAATGAATCTACCTGGGTTGCGGCCACGCTAAAACCGTTTTCACCATGTAAAATGATAAATAGTAATTGCACTATCGGCCTAAATCGACAAAATAAATCTTCTTTAAAGATTATCTAGACTTCGCATTGCAGGTCAATGCTGGCGCTGAGCCTCAACTGCTCAATGGTCTACACCAGACAGCGAGGGAAGTCGCTCTGCTCAGAGGAAATAACAAGCTCGCAGAGGACCTCGCAGCAGCTGACAGTATGTTCTTTTTATGTTTTTTTTAAAATTTGAATATACTTAAAAATTACTTGCCCCCCCCCGGAATTTTGCTTCTGTGCAAGCCAAGAATCGAAGGCTCAGCATAAGCGAGCATAAGCTCCCAGATCTGAATGCTTTAGAAAAAACGCAGTTCAAAAGAAGTAATGAGTGTTCTCATAGATGATTCACTTCGATTAGAGATGTTTCCATGGTCGTGGGCAGAACTTGTGCTGTTCCATAAAGTTGACATGGAATGCGAAATTACCCACTTTTAGTAATAAAGCTAACCTAATAAAAAGTCATAGTGAACATTAACAATTGCAGAGAAGTGGAAGGAACAAGGCCTCCCTCTAGCCTCATCCACCATGACATACGCTCAGTCACAATCCATGTACGAGCTAAACGCAATGCCCCCACGGTGAGACATATCTATTGACCTCCACTTTACAGTTGACATTTAGCGTGCGATAACGGTTATGTTTCACGAAAATTATGACTTTTGAAATATAGAATCATTGAAACATAACCGAATTCCCATACAAATAGTCAACCCAGTCACAGCACGACTGGCCAAAAAACAAAGTCTTGTAAAGGGTTTGAATATGCCTTCATTCCATCTACTCAGAGCGGCCACAGTACACGCATTGCAACCTTCGCCAGCCCAGTTGTATGGGCACTTGGCTGATGAAAGTATCTCATCAGAGGACATGCTCGAGGAAAATATGTATGTTTCAGTGAATTTACATTATTTCGCTCGTCAATGTACACTGATGTGTCGTGCAATTGTCGGAGTGCAAAAATAAGTACATAATAACAAACAGAAAATGGTTCGATTTTCTTTTTCTTGAGAGAACACATGTAATTTTCTGCAAGGTCTTATCAATTCGTGTTGGTGCATCGATGACAATATTAAATGCTAAACGTACACAATGTGATGTGTTCTGCGGCCACTACTGCATCATCAGAAGAGAGAAGGAGATATATATTTCTGTGTTGTTGCAGCCACCCCGCAGCCTACTACACGGCCCCCATGAGAATACAGGTGGAGAGGTCGCCGGGAGCTGTATCCGCCGCCACCACGACGTATGTTAAAGGACCAAGACATTCTTTTCAACTCTTAATCCGAGATCCACTGCATTGCATCGAAAGGATTTCTATTCATGTACTTTCTGAAGAAAACACAGATTATTTTTTCATAGGATTTGAGGTCGAGAAATTGATGGAAATTGATCTTAGTATTTCTAAGAATCATGGCGCTAATTTCCTGAATCATGTCGTTTGAGGAGTCCGCAATTGCACTATGCCAGTCAGCTGCTCCTGGCCAAGCAGCAGCAACGACTGTCGCCCATCAGCCCTTATGCATTGAGCAGCGGCTATTCATCCGCAGGAGAGAGCCACGATCAGAGAGGGTACGAAAACACAGTACATAAACACGGTTCACTATGCCAATAAGCTCGATCCGACTACGAATGATTTTGGGTTACGGTATTTTGTATTCTGTCCAAGCAAACAAAATGCCAGTCATGCTGAAGAATCAATCCGTACCTCTATAAATGTCGCCAGTGAAGCATATTATTTCTTAAAAATAAAAGATGCTTGAACTGATTGTGAACACACTGTTGCCGGTAAAAAATCATTTAGGCAGTGTTTCTTTGGCGAAAGCTATGTTCAGGCCCGAGTTGACCAAGCGCCTTTTGACGTTTGTCGACGACGAGGACACAGGAGGCACAGAAGGATCGAGGAGAACATCCGAGGACTCGGGACAGGTATATAATCTATATTTTTGAAAAGTTTCACGAAACAATTCTGGCGCGGCTCAGTCGATTCATGTTAAGTAGGTTACATGGGAACGAACGCATATTATAGGAACAAAAGCCACGAGCGTCGTTCATCATATTATACGAGTATATTATACTCCTAAAGCTCTCGGTGGCCTATGTACTCTGACGCTGAAATATCAATTCTAGCTCCAGAATCTTGGGGCAATGTCATTGTTATCTCCAGGTATCCGACCGCCGCACACCGCCTCCCCTCTCCGCTCAACCACGCTCGCCCATACTGAAGAAAGAGCGTACAGTACAGACGGACGCCGATGAACTGAGACACAGAATTAAGGTATGTTTTCTAACTACTCCTAAAGCTCTCGGTGGGAAATTTTCAAGCAATTTTGTGAGAAGCACATGCCCTTTGAAATTTCCCGATCGTTTTGCACTGCGTCCATTAGTACGAAATCCACAATATACAGTATCGTGCTCCAATAAATTCGCGGCTTTACACGTGCCAGTTCTCGCAGGGGGGCACGATATTGTGACTCGTCAACACAGCGGCAGCCTCGCACGATGATGAGTGATGGCATTAGTAGTCTAGGCCACGTGGTGGAGGGTGAAAAACGATAGCGCCAGAGGCCTTTGCGCAGTAATAGCGTAATGTACAGAAGCGCCATTATTGTTGTCATTATCAAGGCACCACTGTACTTGGCGCTCTTGTGTTTTACCCGTGTTGTGGCACAACATTTATGCATTCTCGCACCGTGGCAGTCCTCTTTCAGCGCGTCGACGACGAATCATGGGTGGACGAGGGTCTCAACGCCGTCTCCGCCATCGACGACGTCCTTCTCGAGGTCGAGAGGGGCATTGAGCCAGCGATTGCGGCCTTGTAGACGCGTTACTTCCAATCCCACAAGGGTGCCCTATTAAAATCAAAAGTTTCACTGACTCTGAAGCCGTAGATTTACGCATAGGGCATTGACGAACTATTTCGACCACGAATGACAGATATTTACTCCATAACAGCATGCATAATACTGGCTTGTAGTCTAGAGTGTGAGGTCATGAACAATGCGAACTTCCCCCATTCTCCTCCGAGCTGTTGTCTCTCAATCTTATAGGCAACCTCTCCGAGGAGAATGGCGAGGTTAGAATTGCACGTGCCCCCACTCTATTGTAGATGAGACATTTCCTAAAACTTCCAGTGCTAGCAATTTTTGCACTTGTTGAACGATAGGCGCAGTAGAAGTGCATAGACTGAGCGAATTCTCACAGCTATACCCCTAATTCCTGAATATTCACGGCGAACGTGTCCCTGTCATTATTATTGCATAATGAGCGATTAGCATGCAACTCAATTTCTCACGGTCCCCCTAATGAAACGATGAGTGAGTAGTGTAGTGTACTTTGTACGGAAGCGTTAGTCGGATGTTTGAACTTTTGAGTCCTGTTGAAGGGCAATGAAAGCAAATTAGTCACAACTTTTTCTTCTGCATAAGCTGTCTCTGCACTTGTGCGCATCTGGGCCCGTAGAATCAAAAACCAATCACAGTATAGCAGATTAAGGTTTCTCAAGCAGTAGTAAAGTGCTTTTCTCATTTGCTTAATCACGGAGAGATTTGTCTATCGAAGGCAGAAAAAACAGGTCCGCAGAGATTAGAGGAATGAGAAATGCTCTTCTTTTTACAGACTTAGAAACCGTTGTAGCAGATTCACTAATCGTGGGAAGATATATTTTGTAACTTATAGTCTGTGTGCACCGACATGACGTGGTGTCACTGATTTTCCGTGTTTACCTCCCTGACTCATAGAGAACTGTAATCGTATCTCGTAGCCACATATCCTCTGCGCGCAGGGAGTAAAGGGGTGGTTAGAATGCATAGATGCGACATCCTCTACATGAGCCTAATGATATGCGCGAAAATACCGAATGACGTCCGCTCGTAGGTGGAAGTCTCGCAACTTACCCGTCAATTTTTCTTCCCGTACATGTCTGACAAACCGGCAAACATGCAACAAAATGAATTTCACACTATTTCATAGTTGCCACACTTTTTTCATATATTTCAATGATATCATGAACCATATAGTATTAATTCTATCAGCCATAGCTGTCGTTAGCATACAACTATGTGGCAATTGAGAGGTCACCACGGCAGAATTAGCTCCAGTGGGCGCGCATTAGCATCTTCGTCACAAAAAGACAAGAATATATATCATCGACGAGCCTTTTCAGCATTTCTGAGACGACTCGAGTGAATAACCAGCACTACCAGCATGGAAATGTGTCGTCCCGAATATAACTTTGTGTATCTACTTACGTTCTGTAACATTGGGCTTGACGGAATGGCTAGCAAGATTAACCGACATCAAGCTCCTGAATGATTCTACATACGATCCATTCAAGAAACCTAAATGAAAATGATTTAGGTAGCAGACAATTATCGCATTTCCTAAGTCTCACTTACTACACAAAATTCAGCTCACAGAAAGCAAAATACTTATTAGGGTTGATGGTTTGTATGCGGATATGTTTAAAATTATAGCTATCGTTTAAAAAAATGCAATCCGCAAACTAACTGCCAAGCCCCTGTATATGCGATTCTTGCTAGCCATTCCGTCAGGTCTCGTACGTAACTCGTGCTACAATATGTGTGGGATATGTAGTGTTTGTCTATCATACATCATTCTACTCTTTCTCTACATTGTTTTCCTGCGGTATTCTTAGCGTTAGTCTTTAGTCCACAGCCCTCGACTTAATGTCTCCATGTCATTCCCCTGCCCAGTTAGTGAACACGAAAACAAATTGAAGAACGGCATGCAACATGACTACATCCGCCTTGTTCGAATGCTCACTCCAAGCCATGTGCCCTCATTTTTTGCTTGGATTCCCGATCCTAATACAGAGAGTTCCACGGGGGGGGGAGGGGGGGTGGGGATCACAAAACCGCCCTGCTGCAAAGCTCCATACAACCCAATTTCCCGACATTTTTTCGTTGCTTCCCCCTCCTAATAACCGCTCTTACCAATACCCCCCCCCCCAGCATTTTAGTCCGACTAATTGCATTTTCATTGCATCGGCCTTTATGTCTTATGTGTTCATCATGCACTGCTTCTTGTAAAAAGGACGTGGACTATGGGTGGAAGTTAAACTGTTTTATGGGTTATGTTTCACAGCCAGTATATTCTCATATATATAAATAATTGAAACATAACCCTTTCATCAAGCAGTCAAACTATCAACCATAGCTCGCGGCTTCACAATATATGTCCCTTTTCTCTGTGTCGTGCCGTCCGCTCTCAGATAAAGCTTCCTTCACATCTTCACATGTCTCGTTCCGTGTTGTGCGCACCTCTTTGTACAATCCGATCACCCAAAAGTCTTATACTCAACTGATATTCAGCGCATCACAGAACCAATATAGTGCAACAAAAAGCACCACGAGAATGAAGCATCCGGTATTACAGATATATATTCATTCATACTTTTGAATGTGTTGCACTATGCCAAAACCAATGAAACAACCGCATCTCTATTCAGCGAAATTGTTCCTCGTTTAGTGCTCGGATGACTATTGGGAGCTGTTACCCGCGTCACCAGCTCTCCGGGCGAAATCTCCGCCATCTCGGTTGCAGAGGAGACGAGACTTGCCTTCGTCACTTGTCGCCTCAGTTGGGACCCAGACCCAGGGGTCATTGGGACAACCCCGAATGACAGAGCACCGCTACTCGCGAGAAGTGGAGAAACGTACGACCTACCAGTCCTCCCCAGTCTATCCTAAGGAGCGGTCGTCTATCGATATGAGAGACGGTCGCTCCTACGAGATTGGAGAGACTAGACATTATATAGCCCGTTCCCCAGTCTATCCTTCCCCTCCACCCACTGGTGCACCTCATCATCGTGACCAGTACTCCACTAGACTCCCATTCATACGCCCATCTTCTCGCTTCACACGAACCTCCTCGTATCGCAAGGCCATCGCCGACTACCTCTCCGATATCTGAATGGGTGGAGAGTTTCTAAAACGGTCATTTTATCATTTGTTAATTGTTTAATCTGCGCAGAGTCAATTGACTCTGCGTTCGACAGGCAACCGCTCAAAGAGAAAAATGGGAAATGCACAAACCGTTTTAGAAAACCCAATAGGTGGTGAAAGACAACGAACACTTGCGCCGTGAGTGTGAACTTTGTGTGTGCGTCTACTGATCATTCGAGAATGTTTGCGGCGTCAAATGTTGTTCTTCGCCATCTATATCAGTCATCGAATTTCAACCACCCGCGCTACCGTTTCGAGCTTATAGGAAACCATAAATCCGCGGGCTTCCCGTTTTTTTCCTCATTAGGAATGCCCGCTAGACAAATGACCACCTGCTATTGCTAACAATTTGTGCCCTAGACATATGATCGTTCTTGTAAGGGTTGGCAGTTTGACTGTTTTTCGGTTATGTTGCACCGATAGTATATCTTTAAATATACATTTAGTAGCATTAAAACATGATCCATAAAGTAGTCAAATTGCCAACCTTAATTTTTGCATTTCTTCTCTGTATTTACTCCATGTGTCTGACACATTCATGCAACCTTTGAACATATGCTGCTGTTGGTCTTTCTGGAACATTCTCTGTGAATATCTCTGCTCGCCTTTCCCACAATTGTTTTCTTTCACCTCACGCTCTACCGCCAAAACATTATTTGCGAGAGTTACATCTTGAATCCGAACTGACGCAAATGATAAATTCGCTTTCTTACCCGTATTTTTAGCATTGTTCACGTGCCAAACTCGAGAACAATAAGCGTACAATGAAGGAGAAAATTCACGCACGGAAAGTTGCAAAAAATGATGCTTGGGATAGTCTCTTAGAATAATGTCATAACTAAGGGATTCTAAATCAGCAAATTTGTCGCCATTCTTATTGCGGCTGTCTATCAGGGAGTGACGCCACCTCACGGTGGAGAAGAATAGCGACAAACTTGCCAATTTAGAATCCCTAGTAATCGCATCGCCTTTATTGGCATTCCGATTGTTTGGATTGTCACGACAGTGCTGTTTCCGAGTTGTACTCATTGTTGACGAACAAGCAGATATTTATTCGTTGACTTCCGTAAACTTAATTGTTTTGAGAGCTCCAGATCACTGGTGAATGAGCCGTGAGACACAATTCCCACCATGCAAGCAGCGAAGACCGATTTCATTCCTCCGTTTGTGGAAAACATTATGAAATTTTTTACCTTCCCAATCTCCTCCGAGCTATTGTCTGTCGAAATGAGAGACGACCGATTGGGTGTCTTAGACACCTCCCTAATGCGATGCCTATTTTCGTCTCATTCTTCTATCTGTAGCTCAAGTAGCAAAGTGGGTTTTCCACGCCTACCCAGTGAAAACGGGACATGGGTGCTTGATTTGATTTGATTTGAAGTCACAGAACACTGGGGGTGTGTTCGGGTTGGCGTCTACTTTTTTCAAGTCAGAGCATTTTCCATTTCCATACGTTATCGAACCGTCGTCTCTTCCAACCAGCAATGCCTAGTTCTGTTCTGGTTTCGCCCTCTCATTAGGGTTGGCAGTTTGATTACTTTGTGGCATTTGTTTCGTAGGCAGTCTATCCCAAATATATTAAATTCAAATCGTTTATCATATCAACGCGGTACGTGATGAGTGAGGGCTGAGGTCTGGCCCAGATATATGATAGCGTTGATACATATGCAAAAAAGTAATCAAACTGCCAACCATGCTCATTTTGCCCATGCTTAAGATTATTTTCGCTCCTGAACGTTATTGTCTTCCGTCTTGGCAGACTTCCTCGTGTGTGGACGCTTGGAACAATGAAACTCGAAGTTCGTCTGGGGCCACACAGTCCGATACTATTCACCAAAACAGGCCTTGTCTGATCCGATGAAAAATATGCGCTCACACGGATGCTTCCACCGACTGTGAATCTGGGAGTTCGTCTAGGTAACCATAGCCAAATAATAATCACGAAAACAGATCCTGTCTGATACGGCAAAAATATTCCACGCACTTTGAAGTTCACCTGGGCAGAACGGTCATGAAATACAGGAAGCAGAAATGCATCTGTTCGTTATGTCGTTATGGTGCAAATGTACTATTCGTGTTCCACACTCTCCGAGCCAATGCTTGCGGAGGTTATAACTGTTGTTTTTATGTCTCAGGTCATAAATTGTGGCATTTCGTGACTCGTATTGCTGCACACTCCATTTCATTTCATTTCATTCGATTCTTATGAGATGGCGAGAGAAGAAGCATCAAAAAGCGATTTCGAGTGCCAATAGATGTAGAGATGGCATATACCGGAGGTCGCACGCGTGTCAGACGACCGCTCGTGCATAGACTCAATGATAAAAGTTGCAGTTCTGGTGGGCTTTTAAATTTTTGTTTATATTTGGATTTTAAAAATATATGATGCCTAAAACTCCAGATGACAGGCCAGGACCGTTGCATTGGTCGAAATTCGCCCCGTATCTGAGAAATTGCGTGCTCTGCACACCAACATTCAGCGTCCTTGCTATATGATGCTCCCTTTGTCTCTCGCTTCTTCTTTTCCCCATCCGCTTTCGCATTCTACGAACAGGGTGCAATGAAGGAAGGGCCGGGAGGATTCCGCGAATCCACGGCCGTGAATTGGACCAACGACACCGAGATATCCCGTTCCGGACCGGATTCAGCCTCTCATCTGGCGAAAACTACCATGCCGGATCAGTCCCTCCCTCCCTCAGTGCCTCTCCGCTGCTCATACCAAGTCTTCTCATCCATCTACTTTGTGAGGCTCCGCCCACTTCTCATAACTACTCACCCAAGTATCTCCTCGCCGACTCTTACGGCCTTCCTCATGGCCTCAGATGCCAATACTTCGCCTTTTGTTCGTTAATGCATCGCATTACGCACGCGCCTTGTCTTCGAATGAAGTGTTTTTCTCGTTATGCTGCTGATGACACTAGTCATCTCTGTCTTTGTCACGCTTCGTCTCAGAATTACTGTAAATTTATTCATTCGCTCACTGATCATTACTGTTCAAAAAATCGACAGGTTGTATTCACCGTTGTATAGGAAGGTTTAGGGGGGGCGTGTTCGTTGTTCAAAAGTGTCACAAATCCTATGGATATCCGCTATTCTTTCACCTTCCCTTTAACCTGTATCCCTTTCACGCGACATTCACTGTGTTTTCCGTGTTTCCTCGCTTGTGCAGATGGAAATAGGCTCTATCCACGGGGACTAAATCGGTGAATTTGTCATCAATATTCTCCGCAGAGCGGTTGTCTCACGCCCTGATTGAAACCCGCGCTGCGGAGAAGAATGACGACAAATTTGCTCCGATTTAGAACCCTAGTAGCATCATGCGTACTCGTGGAGCACGCCGAATGATTGCATTACCGATCTTAGGAATTTCTCGATATTCGCTATCTTGCCGTTTCCAAACACGTTTAGTCGCCATACCTCTGATCCACATAAGTGTGATCTCTCAGTAAAAGTGCACCGAGTCTCGTATTTCCTGACGCCCCGTCACTTCTTCTCATTTTTCTCTTCTTCTCCTCCTGTTAGTAGCCGTCTCATCTTCCATCGTTATGTTGCCACACATGGCTATTCTAGCTTCCCTAGTCTCATTCAAACAGCCGTCTATGAGTCGGGCAAAGAGAAGCGAAATCTAGGAAGAAGGGAATTAGCATATGCGACACTCTATCCATTTCAATATTCAACTTTGCCCACGCGCACCATTCTCAATTTTCACTTATTGAACAATACACGTATGTACGTTTCTTCCGCGTGTACCTTATCCTGTCTTAGCACAATTGACTCTCATTTTTATGGATATCCGCTATTCTTTCACCCCGCCTGAACCTGTATTGACAGTATTACGCATTCTACATTATACGTTCTTAGCACATTTTCAGGTCAAAATGTGGGAATTCCAAAGCTTCGAACGCGTCGTCAACTTGTATCTCATCCCTCTTGTGAGTGTTTTTTCTCTCATTTTTTCTCGTTTTCGCTCTGTCTGAAACTTTGAATGAAGCCTCTCGATTCGTATTTATAGTCTACTGAATTCAATCAGATGTGAGCTTGTCCGTTTCAATAGAAATGGCTATGATATCTGATGTCTTAGGATAGTGATGCGGATTTTTTAACCGCTATCATGACGAGATCATTATGATGCAAATGTCCATGGCGCAGCTCTTTGTCACTCATTTGAATCTGCCACTTGAAGTTGTCGGTGGCATTGAATTTGTTCCTCTTCTATGGGATCATAAAAGTTGCTCATAATTTCGCGTTGAAAGAGGCTGGAATCTGGCGGCGGACGGCCGAAAGCGTCATTTTATTGTCTCTTCTCTTCTCCTTCTCCTTCCTCAAGCCTTTGCTGAATATTGAGAAATAATGCACGGCTTCTTCTGCAGAAGACTGCACTGCCGTCACAAACAGCAGTGCAATTGAAGAAGGCAATTGTCTTTACAGGCTCGATGGCGGTTACACGCAGAAAACAGTTAGTAGAGGGTGCAATTGTTTTCCTCAATCCTAGCGATCGACTTTAGTAACGCATTTGCATTTGCTTTGTATGTGTTCTTATGCGAGTTATTGCCTATAATTCATTAGTGTAAACTGCTCCCAACTGCGGTCACAAGGAAAATGGAACTAATTGGTTCCTAAAGTCGATCCCTACTCGCTTCTGTACTAATTTTGAGGAACAGTGCATGTCTTATGCTGCAGTAGGTGCACTGGCACAAACAGGAGTACAATAGAACAAGCCCAATTGCTTTGACAGTATGGCTTGCATGACTACTTTATGGGTTATGTTTCACTGAATGTACATATAGCGCCAGATATATGGTAGTATTGAAATATATGCCGAAAAGAAATAAAGCTGTCAACAATACTTGACAGTCTCTATGATGACTACACCTAGACAACAGTGCGAAAGCCGCTAATCGAGGGTTAAAATAGAGGCTGACGGCAGACAAACTCATTTCATTTTCTCGCCTCTTCTTCTTCTTTTGCATCATCTTCAGCGAAAGATTGTGGAAATCGAGCTGAAGAGAATAGGCTGCAGAAAACACTTGCATTATGTAAGGCTAAAAGTCAGTTTGCGCCCGAAACTGCAACTATGCTCCGCTTGAACGGAGATTTGGAACTTTTTCTCATCCTCGCTTTCTGCATTCGGAACGAACGCTTGCACTTTTCGAAATAACGAGAATTCATCTTGGCAAGTGCGAAACAGCTCTCGCGGAACAGATGTTCGTTCCAGACATCCGCGTTCGAATCGTCTGCCGTTAAACGATGCATCTACAACTATTGTGAACATGAACGAAGACTTGAATGTGTACTAGAGTGTATGTCATGGCCCATTTCATGTCCAACGTCAGAAATCGGCATCTCCTAAAAGAAGGCAGGGAGGAATTCGTATTTTGGTCGCTTGTTGCATCCGCCCTATTGAACACAATGGCGCAAATGTTCTAGATTGGCGCCTCTTTCTCCCTGCCTAACTGTGTGATCTTCTTCTCCGCTCAGGTGCTTGGACTGAGGTGCTTCAATTGTACTGGGCAATTTATTAATGCCGCTAATAGAGCCTCATATTTACTGAATGTGAGGAGGATTAATGTTGTTCGACAAGCATCCCGTGATCAGAGCGAAAGAATAAACATTCGCTGTAAGACAGTGCACTCTCAATATGTTGATTATCTCTAGAATGAAGCTACAATATCCTCATAGGTAGAGATGCAATAGGCTATTATGTCCGGCATATATTTCATCAGCCGACAATCGTCTCCCACGGGAGGACACGGGGAGGATAAATGAGATGAATGACTGCTGCTTTGGCTGGGAAACGCTCACGCTGCGTGCAGGGGATGGGCAAAGAGTCGAGTTCGCAGCAAAAAAGGGTCTGAGAAAAAGAGCGTCGAGAATCACATTAGGATGTCTACTTCGCTACTTGACGACTTCAACGTTCCGAGGATGTAAAATCTAGCTTCGTACTCTACTTGCACTTCATTTATCTCGAAAACGTAAAGGGAAGAGAACTAACTGGGGGTAGGGATTAATTATTCCCTGTTAGCTGTGGTCGATCACATGACAGAGACAAAAAGTTCCAAGGGAAATACACGAATGAACAAAGCAGTTCGGTCTCTTTTCCTACCCCAGTACTTACTTTGAAGGAAGTACTTGTGAACTGTTTTTGCTATTTGTACCAACTTGGCTAGAGCAAGGTTCTAGAAAGACTCTATTTGAACTGTCCCGGAACGATTCCACATGCATGAAGCACTTCTGAAGGATGGAGGACGAACGAAAAGTGGAATTGGCTTCCCCCCCCCATAAAGCCCCAGTGTCACGCACCTCGGCAAGTGATCAAACGCTAGAAGAAGCGCTGTTCAGAACGACTTTTTTCCTAGGAAGGCCTCGGGGGAGTCTTCAGGGGTTCAGAATCGGGAAAAAAACGACTCCGCATGCTACTCGGAGTCGGAACTGCGCGCAAAACGACCAGAGTTAACGACGCTGCAGAGTTGACGAACTTTGTTGCCTAAAAATTTAAAGAAAATCTGATCACTGGGATAATGCTGAGTCCGACGTCATCTTAGCTTTGAACAACATTTCCCAGTGCTCCTGTCTTCTCCACGTGTATAAGTGTGCACGATTACGTTTCGCCGGGAGTGCGGAGAGGGAATTTGTCAGGGGTGGAAAGACTGAAGACTATTGCTCGCGGTGGAAGGTATGAGAATGGTGGATTGTTAATGCACGCCTGATCAACACCTCAATTGCTAATGTGTGACCCCTGCATCTCTCGTATGTACGTTACATGCGAGATTTTCCGAACGAAGAACAGAGCAGGAAGCAAATTGCCCCATTCCCCAGTCCAATCTTGTTCGTCTCTTTTCTCTGCTATATTCCTTTCTCTCATCGGCGTGGTTAACCACAGCAAGAGAGAAAATGATGGCCAGACACTCCAGTGGCTTCGTCCAAGATAAAGACGTGCCAGGAATAGCCAAAATTATGCTTGATTAGGCGTTCAGTGCCGGGAATATGACGAGATTTGCTGCAAGGAAATACACGCAACACTTTGTCTCGGTTCTAAACGGGTACATTGAACGAAAGAACGAAGTGCGACAAAGCGCCCGGAATAGATCTCGCCCTATTTGCAACAATGAAGTATGATTGAAGTAGAAGTAACAGCTCTTGAGGAGTAGTCCTTGATCCCTGAGTGTATGCTCTGATGCGGATAAATTATTGTATTGTAATTATTGCAGGTCTGCATCCCCGGAGTCCTCACTGCTGCTCTTTCCTGCACAGTCTTCTTTCGAATGAGAAGGTACTTAAGAGGATGTATGATAGCTGAACTATGGACAATTGTGCCATATTAGTGAATTGCGCTGTGAGAATGTTGAGTGATGACGCATTCACCGCAAATACCCATTGAGGTCATGTCCTTCACCTGTTTATGAACGATGAGCTTTTAGTCTTGATGTAGTATAATACTACCTATAATACAACTAGTCATTTGCCATGAGTATGCACTAAGTTGAATACAATTGTGATATAGTACATAGAGCTCGCGGGCACGATTTCCAGCAGTACAAGAAAAAAGGAGAATGTAGAAAGACGATATGTGCTGGAGCACAAGAATGCTAGCAATATTTTGGACATCAAAACGAAACGTGCCTTTTGCAAATCTGTACTGACAATGAACTTGTTCTGTTCTGAACGAGAGAAGATAATGGCAGATTGGACGGTTTGTGCCGAAATTGCTTACACGAAATCATCGCGAATTAGACCACGCAAAGGAAATTTCTTTGCAAGCTTGCATTATGCACGTGAGAGCTCATCACATTAGGACATTTAACCTCTTGACATGATGGGGGTCTACTATGGTTTGACTACTTTATGGGATATCTTTGACATACGGCACATATATCGTCTGATATGTAGTATCATTGAAAAACAACCCATAAAGTAGTCAAACTGTCGGAGGTTTACATACGAATTGCACTTACGCACACGCACACGGAAGCGAAAACGGGACATTTCTGTCACTCAGCTCGTGTCACAACCTCACCCAATGTGAAAAACAACCTGACTATCCACTAGGGATGAAAGATTGTAAGCGAATTCGGTTATGTTTCACCGATCCAATATCTCGAAAATTTTCGTGAAACATTTACTGTACTAACAGCAAATTATGCTACTCCCGGAAAGAATAAGTGTTGCAAAATGAGATGTTGGAAGGGTTTACGGATTTTTTTTGGGGATAAATATATTAGAAGCCTGACGTGTATCAATAAGGAAATGGAGGCATTTTTCGATTTCTATCCCATAATCCTATACGGATGACTGCTGCAGCTAACAACTACTATTCGCATCACGAATGCGTTCCTTGCACGCAAACTGACGATTTTAGAAACAGTTGGGGAAAGGTGCAATTTTTTGAGACAAAAATAGAAGACAATTGAGAAGAAAAATCTTAATCCATGACATAATGTCCCTGCCGGAGAGTTACTTCTCTATTACCAGTGACACCCTCCCACCATTAGATGTTTCTCATTTGGAAAATGTTTTCATCTCCATGACAGAAATGACTAAGACTCCATTGTTTAGGACCTCGTTGGACGTTCTCCTCTGCGGTCTTTCGTTCTTCGATGTTCTCCTCCTATGCTGTTCACTTCTCATCTATCCGCCAATGAAGATGTGTGTGCAGTACGAAATGATCAACTCGACCATGGCCGTAAGTTTCAAAATCTATCTGACAGGTTCGACACTCTCCGAAATCTACTCAATCCCTTAGCGTTAGCTCATTAGAATGATCGCATCGGTCATTCGTCAACATATTGGTCAAGGGTCAATATTTATACGCAATAATTGTCTTTTGACCTCCAAACATTCCTTGGGAATGCCCTCAATTTGCATTTGAATTTCTTGAGTCTTCCTCCCGACAATGTTGACAAACGTAAGCGTTGGCGCGTTAACTGAAAACAACAGCCCAGTTCCGATGGAGGGACCCAGCGAGTAGAGTGTCTGGGTCCCGCCGATCGATCATGACGGAAGATGAATGGAATTAGGGTTTCTAAATCGGTAGTAAAGTGCATTTCTCACTCGTTCATCTCCGCGAAAAGTTTGTAACGACGTTAGATGGATATCCGCTCCGAGCGTATTTGACAAATGAGAAATGAACTTTACTACCGATTTGGAAACCCTAATGAATGGAACGACTGGAGCACCTTTTCAGCTTTGTAGTTCCATGTGTCCTGGCTGTTGCGCTTTTGATCGCCCATTGGATTAGTGTTTCTTAAATGAATCATAGCGATATTCGAGATTAGGATAATGTCATGAGATCGTAAATCAAAGCCCAAGTGTCATCGTTGTGTGTTTTCGTGACCGTTTGTCTGTGCGTTCGGCACCCAATCGGACGGTTGCCGAGGGAGAAATTGTATATTCCTCTCCGATGTTGTAGACATCGAAGAGGAATAAGCAATAATGAACGCAAACATGTCTATGATGAATGTTCGAAATGAAAACTACATAGGAAGAGAATAATTTTCTCTGCCGTCAGAGTTCTTCTTTTGCTGAATGTAAACGCTAGTAGGGAGGATTGACCTTTGGAACACATTTGCACTTTCTCTGACTGTGCTCTAGTGAGATCGGTTGTCCATCATTCGTGAAGCAACTACTCGCCAATGTTTTCAGAAAAGATGCAAATTCGTTCCAAAAGTCGATCGCTAGTAGGTATTAGGTTGAGTCATAAGTAATGATAAATCTATTTTCACATCGATTATCTTCGTCCAACCTGATATTAGCCACTGCCCATAATTATCATAGACTCCCCACTAAAGATCTCATTCGTTGCCACCATCATGATCTTCTGCCGTGAAAAAGAGCAGCGGCGCGATTTTTCAAAGTTGGTCGATTTTTTGAACTCGCGCGTTTTCGACCCATTTTCGGCACTCTTTCATTCGTCCTAGCTCAGAGAGTAGAGCTAGCTCGAAGTTGTCAACAGACAAAATATAGCCAG
>JACMIF010000867.1:0-30227 GCA_014805445.1 Diplogasteroides magnus
CAAAAACTTCCCCCCCCCCCTTTTATCTCATTTTCCGAACTACTGCGGCCCCAATATCATGTTATCGAAAGTAAAAATGTCCAAAAGTCTTTCCCTGGCCTCAGGCGAGCGATCAAAGGTACAAAATCAAAGTGATTGCACTTGCAAGCGCGGCGATTCAAACGTGAATTTCGCAATATACTGTAGCTTTGGTCAGTATCGATCGCGGCTCCGCCGCCTCTCCCTACCCTTCACCAACCCGGCACGAGTGCGATGCGTGCCGGAGGTAGGAGGCGGCCGTTGTTGTTCTCTCAGCGGTATAATTTCCCAAGTTTGATGTAGACATTCGATTTGCGCGCGCATTTGAATGTTTCCCTTGTGTGGATGGGAACTTTAATGACTTCTCCTTTCATTGTTTCCATTGCAGCGCGGCGTAACTGTTCGTCCGTGGTCTACGTTAGAGAATCATAAATCGTATATCCCATCAAACATGTTAGTTTCTCGGGGTCAAAATGTCAGCGCAGACAGTAGTTTGAGTAAGAGATATTGTGCTTTGTCACGTAGGCTAACAGGTTTAACGGGATCTTTTTGCGTTTTCTCACCATTACACTATCATCATCTAGCAAGAAATGCACAGACTAAAAGAATGGAATAATGTGAAACAATATGAAGTCTTCTTGGGAGGTTCAGACATAATTTCTAAATATGTAGCAAAGTGCGTTTCTCATTCATCTGATTGCCACGGGCGGTTGTCTCAAGATTCGAATCACAGGAGTGTTGATTTTAAGAATGAGTAATCTACTGCCCATTGATAAACCCTAATTAATGGAATGGAATGCAACTATATTTGTCTTCTCTTGATTCGAAGATCACTGCTGAAATTCTCCCAATCTTTCGCTTCTTAGACCTTTGAAAGACCAAAACATCATCATTAACCTTTGAAAATTGACCACGCGACCGCTTTTTTGTCTATTTGATAACGACCAGTTTTGCAGCAAGCTCGGGGAAAATGAAAGAATGTAGGATCTTTGACTTCTTCGTAAATGAGTGATGAAACAGGAAATTATGTTTTACTCTTTAGTATTATTCATGTTAGCTGAACTGATATGTCCAAATTTTTAAGGACGCATTGAAACATATCTAAAATTTTCTTGAATTTTTTTTATTAAAATTGATATTTCAGTTTATCCTCGCTCAAATGAGTAAAAACTTTCTTAAAATTTAATTCTAATTAGTTACATCAAACCGCATCCAAAGATAGCACGTATTCATGCTTTTCACAGTGTGTTCAAATATGCTTCCGGATTTCTATATAAGAATTTTTCCGTTGTTTAGCGCATAACACGACCAAAAATCGCCATGTGTACCAGCTATATCAGTTCCGTTTACATGAATAATAGTAGTAGCTTCGAGTGTCATTCATGTATGTGTACTCTTTAAATAGGAGCAATGCAGTCTTAAAGTTAGAAACGAATCTTTGAAATAGGGAAGTAGCAGATTACAGCGTTTAAACAACATTGTTGGCTGTTCCTTTCACTTTTCCATTACTGAACAGAACGGCTGTACGTCAGTGGTCTACGTTAGAGAATCACAAATCGTAGATCTCTTAAAACATGTTAGTTTCGCATGGTCGAAATGTCAGCCCAGACAGTAGTTTGAGTAAGAGACGTTGTGCTTTGTCACGTAGACTAACATGTTTAGGGGATCTTACTGTCTTTTCTCACCATTGTTTTATTATCTTCTAGCAGTACTTGCACAGTCTGATGTAATAAAGTGAGACAAGATGATCGATTAATGGCAGGATTTCTAAATATGTAGTGACGTATTTTTCTCATTCATCTGATTACAGCGGCGATGTTGTTTCTAAATTCGAAAAACAACCGCTCATAGTGGATTTGAAGAACGACTACCCATTTAGACACCCCAATTCATGGAATTTTATGCAAGTCTATTTTTCTTCTCTTGATTCAAAGATCACTGAGAAATTCTCCCTATCTTTCGTTTCTTAGACCTTTGAAAGACCAAACCATCACCAACCTTTGTAAATTGGCCACGCGACTGCTTTTTTGCCGGACTACGTCTGGTTGATTACAACCAGTTTTGCTGCATGATAGCGAGATAAGTCATAAATAACGGGAAGGCGAACGTTTGATTTCTTTCTCAAAGCGGTGATGAAAGGCGAGTGAATACGTTTTTCTTCAAATGAGCTATGAAATTCATTGTTTAGCACGTAGGTAGGAGGAGAGACCAGAGATGATGCAAGGTCTGGTGTGTCCAATAACAGTTTTTGATGACCAAATCGTGAGATCACCTATATAAGTGCGGACAAACAGATCTCCCAATCAGTTCAGTTACTACTATTCACACATTTCTTCCATTGGAAGCAATGAACCGTCTTCTCGTCTGTGCATTGATCTCCTGTGCTGTGCTCTCCTTGACACAAGGTGAGTGCTAGGACTGCCACGCAGTCTTGACTGGGCTGCTACGTAGTGCTGAGTGGAACTGCTACGTCTTTTATTCCGGGGTCAGGGGATAATCCAAGGGGGATGTGGTCCTGCCGGTGGACTGCAGGGCCAGTCGATTAGGAGTTACACCATGGCGTTCCAAGCGTTTTCTCCAGGGGATCAATTGAGTATTACTGCAAATAATGAAATGCGTTTGTTTCAGCAGCTGTGGAACAGTCCGAGTCCAATCGACAAAAGCCTCAATTAGACAGTTGGCACATGAACTGCTTGCCTGAATATGGATGCCGTATTACCAGAGCCAGAAGAGTTGCAGGTTCGTTAAATTTACTTTTGTTTGACAATTTGGTTACTTATGCTTCAATACTACCATATATTTGAATTTAGTATCTTTGTGAAGCATATCCCATATAGTAATAATGTATAATGGGAGATAGGCGCTCCGTAGAATTTGACGTGCGCATCTTTGCTCTCGATTTCATTTCATTCCTTGCAGGCTACGATGTGATTCAACCATCGCAGGAAATTATGGAAGTCGATAAAACCATGAGACAGAAGCGCCAGTTAGACGTTGGCTGGCGCAGTAACTGCTTGCCCCAATTCGGATGTGGCTTCATTATGTCACCTATTTCATCATGAGCAGAACTTTTGTAGTTGTCAATTTGTCTTAGCTCTTGCTATTATTTTGCCTTTGCCATTTGTCATTGTCTTTACAGCAGAACTTTATACTATCGTCCAATACTTAATCACTTTTTATTGCTGAAAGGAATTCGGGTAGTTTCGAAATTATTGCAAAATATAAAGGGATATTCAAAATAATTGCTTTGCGTAACCCACTTAAACACAAAAATGCAAATGTCACGGCCACTACCTAGCTGTGCTACTCATCGACAGTCATCAAAAATGTCTATTTCACATTTTAAAAAAATGTCTCATCGCCAAAGGAACGATCGAAACCACGATCTGTGACTCTGAGGCGGACTACGTAATTCTCTCAATACCTTCTACCATCTGGCCCCTGGTATATTATTCTGTTATGATCAGTTCTCACTGTCTATTACGAGGTCGCGCCCAAGTAGGATGAGTCCTGTGCTCTAACCCGATCGTGGATGGTCCTTGGTAACCCCCCTGGCTGGACAATTCCGCTATAATAGTTAAATAGTCACTAAACAAGGAGAATGTGTTTGTTATTGGGTTGTGCACCCAGCCAAAAATTGAGAATAACGCTAAAATCACAAAGCTACGGGTCGAGGCATACAAACGAAAACAAATGAGCATAGTGAAACATATTCTTAGACGAGTCGTCAGCAAGTAAAGAGATGAAAATTCTAATGTATTTAGGAGGCTAATCGACTATTTTTGTGTGAATTGGAAGAGGAATATGTTACACGTACGGCATTTATGTAAGTTCATTTCACCGCATTGCTAATAGAGTTACATTGGTTGCTGATACGAATTTTTGTGTGAACACAGACTTAAATGCGCAGTAATTTCAATGAATTTCGCAGGTAGTCCGAATTTGACTGATTTGCGCTTTGTCACGTGGGCTAAATGAAATGGGGAAGCTACTTGGCTCTGTTACAGATGATTGGTTCCTAAGAAAATTATTGGTGAAAAAAAATTGATTGGTGCGAAAAAATGATTGGGGAAAAATTTAAAATGATAAATATAGAGGAGCACAAATCGTAGATCTCTTAAAACATGTTAGTTTCGCCGGGTCGAAATGTCAGCCCGAACAGTAGTCTGTGGGAGATACCTAGTGCTTTGGCACGTAGACTAACGAGTTTTACGAGAGTTTGTTGTGTTTTCTCACCAATGTTTTATCATCGTCGAGCAGTAAATGCATCGTCTGATGTTACAAAGGTAAACAAAGATTAAATTATCTATTCATGACAGGATTTCTAAATCTGCTATAAACGCTACGTAATTGAGTATTACTGCAGACGCTCACAAGCGGATCGAATTCGGACAAATGGCATATCACCCCTAAGAATTTTGAATAAATGATAGAATGTGTTTCACAAGCAATTGTTATCTTCCCCGAATTTCTTTTTGTTATCCGATTGCGTCGGTTATGTCTTCATATAATTTTTGAACGGCACTAACAGTGCCTGTACATATGAGGCCGGTCGTCTAAGACTCGGCCATTCCGTGGCACATTACTTACAAAATGGAAAAATGCACAAAAATTGGGCTTGGGAGGTTGTTGATTGTGCCCTTCAACGGAAATTTCACGACTCAATATCAACAGTTTTGTATAGGGCACTCAAAAATTTTTTAGGAACCACACTCAGTTTGTTCATATCGGTTGACCTTCCTTTGAAGATTTGATTTAGGTAGTCACCACGCACAAAAATTTGCAAACATTTTACTGCAAATGGCCTCTCGGAAAGAATTCGCATCTTGTAGAATAACATTTCTGCAGATGATAGCCATCGCATAGGGGCTCCTCGCTGTAGAGGACGTTTTTCGAAAAAATGCATCATCGTTCCACAACTAGAGCGCAAAGTGATGAAGCAAAATCTCGCGCAAAATTACGCGCGCCCACTTTTTGGCCAACTGGCACTGTGACGGGCACGACGTGCCGACTTTAACTTGCTTTGTGCCCACAGTGAGAAAACTCCACTCCACACGAAAATGTTCCAGTTACCACGTGAGTCCTTCGAGTCCTGAACGCCAGTTGTTGTGTATCTCCTCTGATACAGAAGAAAGCCGAAAACCCCGCCACGTAATAATCACTATTTATTACAGAGACGAGAGGAGCAACACGCTCCGAGACGATAATTGAGAAAAAAATTCACTACGAAAGGCGTCTAAGGGACGGGGCTAAAAGACGCGCACTTCTCACTAATCAAGCGATACTGCGCGACTTTAACGTTTATTAGTCCGGGGTACTAAATTGAGAGTGGACCATAATATACTATTCTTAGGGGGTATTACTCATACACTACAGAGAACATGTGCAGCTGTTGAGAAAAAATAGACCCTCGCCTCTCGTTTCTGCATTCTAGCCGTAAGATGTTGCAAACGTCAGCGCTGTCAATATGCGCATATTCCTGTATGTTGTGGGCTTTTCACCTGCTTGAAGCTTTTCATACCCGAGATTGACCTATGGGGTTTCTAACTAGGTAGTGAAGTGCATTTCGCATTCGGCTAATTCGTCCGGATCTGTTTTCTCCACGTACGATAAGCAATCGCACCTCGTGAATAAGACAAATGATAAATGCCCTTTACTATCGATTTAGAAAATATACTATAGACCTGATGTGATGTTGCAGATGGTAAAATTTACAAATTACATGCATCAAATAAAGTGCAACTCTGTTTTTACAATTTTTCGTTCTGTATTCGTTTTAAATTTTGTGTCGAGTAGCGCGTTCACCCAATCGTGGTGCAGCTCCCTTAACAGCTTACACATTTTTTGCACATTTTCAAATGTATTTGCAGGTGATTTGGGATTCTTCCAAATGGGACAAAATGCTTCATACACCGGTCAGACGTTAGCAGGTTATGTGTAATTTCTATGTTGTAAGAATGTGTTCCTTTACAGATCTTCCCTCGTTCGCCAATGGTCGGGTCTCTTCTTATTGTCTTTATTTTTCTTCCACTTTCAGTTTCTGTGGTTCCTCGACTCGTTCGATGTATGGCCGTGGACAACGATGTCCTCTATGAGATTCACTTGTTCTACCTGAATGTATGCACATCATCTCATCCATACTAGGGTTAAAAAAACTGTAATTTGATGCGGGAAAGTGCATTTCTCATCTCCGAGGAGCCGCTGTCTCTCTCATGTGGTATGAATATCTCCGAGGGAGTTAAACGAATGAGAAATGCATAAAATTAGCGTTACATAAACGCTCTTGCATACCCAACGTCATCTCCTCTCTTCAGAACTTCGAATCGTTCCGGAGAGTGACTGATACCATCAATGCCGTCCTGTTACCGTATCTGAGTTGCCTCGTCCTCATTTGTAATTGTGAAAGGTTACATATTTTTGCCTTATCTAATATTATATTCAGCAATTGTAATCGGAATCTTCCTTCGTCCGTCGCTTCGATCAAATTCTTTCTATTGGTATCTCATCATCATTGCCCTATGTGACTTTCTCGCGGTTCTGCACACATGGTTCTACACAACCCTGGTGAGTCATAATTATGGCAGTGTGGCTTATTTATGGGTTATCTTTCATACGGGGTATATCATGAGATACATATGAAACATTGCACATAAAATAGTCAAACTTTCACCCCTAGTCTCCAACTCCAGTTCTAATTCAGACGGCATCACCTTGTTATGTTTTCTTTCACGGAATGGACGGGAAACGAATGAATCTCGCGTTTTTCGTTTGCAATCATCGTTGACCCTTTTTCTGATAACTTCCTGCAGATAATTTTCTTTGTCTTGGAAGCTTTCGTTCGGTGGCTTTTTGTTTTTATGACTGCACTTAAGTATGCGGCTTTTTGAGAATGAACAATATAATGCTCTTGAGATTTCTTAATGTTGCCAAAATGGAGTACAATTTTCCCACTTGGATTGGTTCCGACTCATCCGCATCATACTCGATCGTCGCCTCGTTTGTCATCGCCCTTCTTCTCTCTCCTTGCGAGGCCATCCACACCACAGTGAGTGTTCCAACAAAAGTTCATCCCTTACACTCCATCTTCAATCGATTGAGGTGCAAGACATGGGAATGGTCTCGGTTCGTGCTGTTATGCCCTTCATTGATTCACTGTGCCCAGGAGTCTATTCTCATGGTGCAATCTTCATGGGTTTATCAATCTGAGAAGTTTAGGTGCAAAAATACCCTACATCTTCTATATGCCGTCGCCATTGTGGAATTGCGGAGTGGAAATAACGACCACTTGGATCAAAAGTACGTATTTACCTCCTTTCACCAGCATAACTCTCCTCCTAAATACCCACATTCAGCATTATTCGTCTATTTCATTCCCTGTCTTCTCGTGGCAATTTTCGCACTTCTCTTCGTCCGTGTTCTGATAATCAATGATAAAATGACGAAAGGTCTGCGGAGAAGGAACGATGCAAGTACATTAATGGCGAGTCCCATTCACTTCTCTCAACCATCCAACATCTTCAGATGAAGCGAACCAACGTTCTGCTGGTCTCTATTGCAATTTCCAATCTCATAATCTACTTTCCCTCCGGCATACTCAATCTAGCATTCGGTATCAGGGAACATATTTTCGGAATAATTTCAGTTGCCCAAAATTGCCGAATCGGCTGTAACTCACTTCGATTGATTACGCTTCGGCGTATTATAGGGACGTCAGAGTTTTCGAAATTGTGTTCCCTATTCTGCATCATGCTCTATCTATTTTCTCCTCGTTGACACATGTTTCAGCATTGAATCCTACGTCGATGTTCCTTGAGCAGTATATGATTCCACTGAAGAACATGCTCATTCTCTTCTCTCGTCTCTTCACTTTCATTCTAAGCGTCTCCATGAATGGAGCATTCAGGTTCACTTCCTCTTTCACCCGCAACCAGATATTCCACATCGGTAAATATGTCATCATCAGTCTCGTTGCCTCATCTAAGACAACAGCACAGCCCAAAAGAATGACGACAAATTTACCGGTTTCAAACACATGTCCACTACATTTTTATTCAGAAGAGAGATTCTCGTTGTGCTTCGATTGATCAATCCAAAAGCTTTCCATTCAATCATGGCATCAAATGCACCAAAGGTTCTCAGTGTTGGCAGTGTTGGAAGAAGAAACACCGCATTGCATGGGAACAATTCCATCAATTCGTCCCTTCCAAATACAGCCTGAATTTTGTGGACTCGTTTGTACGATAACTCTATTTTTCTTCTTTATTCTCTCATTTCGATAGATAAATATATACAATCTGTTCTACAGTATTATCCCAATTCACACGAAGGATATTGAACTTACGATGCGAAAAGAAAAAGACCAATAAATGAAACAATAGCAGATGTTGAGACTGTGGCCTTCTATTTCCATATATGGGGTGTGACAACCGTGAATTCACCTGCAAAAGTATGCAGCTGCCCCGACGTAGGTATCTCCACTGAGGAAATGTAGAGTTTAAATAATGACTAAATACTTGGATCAAAAATTACAAAGAATCTCGACCAGAGCTGCTCGGGAACTGTTCCCGAATTCTCGACAGAATGATGCACAATGGCGAGATGCTTTCACTTCACTTAACCATCTAAAATCTTCAAATGAATCAAACCTATGTTGTATATTGTTGCCATAAGTCTGTATAGTGAGCAGTGACACGATCATTTTTGGAACGACTCGCGCGCAATTGACCCCTCTACGGTATGCTTTAATTCGTCCTATCCCACCCAATAGATCTATGCATCTCGAAGGTGTCAACAGATAAAATGTAGCCAATTGATAAATACATTCGCTCCTGTAATTCCTGTATCCGTAGTTACACGACATTTTGTGTTGACTTGAGGTGTTTCCTCTTTCTCGCACATCACATTTCACCTGCATAGCTACGCGTGACCTAATAGTAAGAATAATCTACTTTTATTTAATTTAATCGTATGATCATGGAGTTCTCGGGGTACACCGAAGTGTATTGTCTTAGATAAAACATCTAGTGATTTGTGTGAAAATATTTTCATGATAACAATTTTAATTACATTTCGTATCAAAGTATAAAATTGTTGTTTTCAGTGCCTTTTCGATGCAACTGCAATGAGAGCAAAGAAAAATATGCGAGCAGATTGATTGACGAGGAAATTGAATTGGAGAAGAAGACGAAGATCCTCAAGATTTTGTTGTTAGGTTTGACAGTTCTCGATATTTCATTCGGCTGCATTCCGCTGCTTAGCTTTAAGGCACTGTACTGGAACTTTTCGAGGTTAGGATCAACAAAAAACGTTAACGGAATTAGATTGATAAAAAAGGGAAATTATGCATAAACCACAGCAAATACTTTAGGTCCCGGCGAGTCAGGGAAAAGCACAGTGCTCAAGCAAATGAAGTAAGGCATGGCCGTTCGCTTGAGTTTAAATAATGTAAATTTAGGATTTTTCATGCAGAAGGCTACTCTCAAGCAGACCTCATAGCAAAAAGGTATTTGCTAGGAATTCAGTTATCATTCGTCCATTCTCTACAAATATGTTGACTGTCGAACATATAACTGTCGACTGTCGAACAAATAGGTTGACTCTGCGTGGTAAAAAAACTGTTTTAGATACGATAATATTCTGTTGTGATTGAAAATTCAGGCACATTGTGTACTACAACGTTGTAAACGGGATGGTGTGTGCTGTGAACGATGCTCAAGACGGCGATCTTCTTCTATCGGAGAGTATGAAGGTGCTGTCGGAAAACTGTCACAGTTTGTCATATGACAGTTTCAAATGAAAATTTTTAATAGGGGCAGTTTGAAAATGGTGACAGTTTTTCTCACATGTTTTCTGCGTGTGAATTTAATGACTCTTTGCTATTGAAAGCAGAGACAATTTCGTTTTGGTCGTGATGATATATAATAAATATTTTCACATTCATAAATGTTCCTTTCAAGAGAGATGCCGATACCATCTTCAAATACATCGAATTGATGCGAGTGCAGGAAATACACCCAATAGCTTCTGAGGTTTGTATGATTAAAATTGAAAAATACATTTGGATTTTGTTCGTTCCTTCTGGTAGAACAATATTGCGAAATTGCTTGTTTATATTCTCCTAATTTTTCAAAAATATCGTGTAATTTTAGACAGCCACTGCCATGGAACGGCTGTACGCTGCAGAAGTCATTCAAGACATGATCAACATGGAGATCTCGACCGTGGATGATGCAGGAAGATTGTGAGTCCTTCAACATCCCTTCTCAAAGTGTTTAACATAACTTGGAGTGAGAGTATGGTCGTCAGTTTGACTACTTTATCGGTTAATTTTCACGGGGAATATATCTTCAAATATACAGTGCCATTGCAACATAACAGATTTAGTAGTCAAACTGCCAACTGTAAGCGAGCGTTCTGTTTACAGCTTCCTCACCCAGTTCGATCGAATAAGAAAGGAGGACTACATCCCTACAGTGGCCGATGTGCTTCGGGTATACGCAATTTTGAAGTGTAGCACGCAAGAAAGATTTTTTGCTTTCAGAGTCGAGTGGCGACCCAAGGCTGCACCATGACGACATTTTTAATAAGAAATAAAATATTCAAGTGAGAATTACACTAACATTCGAGGTTGCCTTGGAATTATGGTTGGCAGTTTGCCTACTTTTTGGTATAAGTTTCTAAGCGGCCAAATATTTGAAGATATACTTTCCTCGAAGCATAATCCACAAAGTACTCATTCTGCCATCCCTACTTGAAATGTTCCCTGTAAACTAGTCTGGAAGTCCACCAGCAGGACTATCTTCCAGATTACTACATACTATTTTTAGCGTCTACGACGTCGGTGGTCAGCGGTCGCAGAGGAAGAAATGGTTGCATATCTTCGATAATGTGGACACTGTGCTCTTCATAACGTCGCTTTCCGAATACACTCAAACATTATCCGAGGATAAGAGCGTAGTATGTCCATTTTAAATAAATTTTAAAATGTGAGCCTGTGAGACACTTTCCGATGAGGATGATAATATTCAGGGAAAGATGAGAGAGTGAGAGATTGGCATAGGCGCAAAGAACTTTTTTTTATTAATACCCGATATCACTAGCTCCTCACAGACTAAATTAACGTGACTATGAAGATAATTTTATTGTTTATAGCACCCTACCATATTTGTATTGATCTCATATAGAACCGAATGCGCCACTCTCTACAACTATTCGGAAGTACACTCGCAAATCCATTATTTGAAAAGACAGGTGTAATGGTTTCCTTCTTTCCCAGAATTTGGCCTAATTTTGATTTCAGCCGTCATTCTCTTTCTGAACAAAATGGACTTGTTCAAGGAAAAGATCGAACTATATCCACTCACGCGGGTCTTTTGTACTTACAAAGGTAAATGAAGACGTTTTCTAATTTATATTTTAAAAAATCAGGACCTCAGAAATACGCAGAGTGTATCGAATACATTAAGAATCGTTTTATACAAGAAAATAAGAACAGGAAGAGGAATATGTACACCCATGTAACTTGTGCTACGGACACAAAACAAATACAGGCGAGCGTCCTTTATTGTAGAAAACAATTCATTATATTACTCAAAATTCTTACAGTAATTGAGGAAGGAATTGAGACATCGTTTATATCGCGAATAATTTTTAAAACCCGTTAAAATGCTCAAAAACCAGAGTGCAGGAGTCTTGACTTTCCAGTCCAGACTTACTACTATCGAGAGACTGCAAGAAGAAATATATATTTTTAGGTTGTTATCAACGCCGTCGTGCATGTCATCATACAGCAGATGCTTAATGATATGGGAGTGCAATGAAGAAATCAGTGGCACCTAAGGTATTACGTCACACTAATGAATGACTTCTTTGATAAATTACGTCATTGATTGATTCATGGAATGATGAAAGGATTTGTCCACATGCAAGAATATTATAAAATTGCCTAATTAGGAAAATATTGACTTCAATGGATTTCGGCCACCGATCGGTAAAGAATGATCTATTGATAACATGAAAACGGTAATGCGACCCAAAACAAAGGATAAAGGCCCATGAATGGCATCGGTTCCAAAATAGTTCATCATTCGGATGAAAAATAGCAACGCCGCGGACCTTTGCGCCATAATGGAGAAGTTCACCATCATTCACAATAGTTTCTTCAATACCTTCACAAGCGGATTAGATCATACTTGATATCTTACTGAAACACTTCAGCAATGGGCATTATGCTCGCCGTTGAGATTATTCCAGCGCAATCATGTTTGAACAACCGATGATGAGAAAATGAAGAAGACATGATTATGTGAACCGGATGGATGCCTGCGTTTGTTGCAGAACATGTAAATATGCACTACATCGAGAGTAGAAATGTTTCGGGCCGAATCGGCTTCAAAAATTCTTCCATCGCAAATTATTCACTATTTAACTTTCCACATTACCTTATATCTTGCAAGCGATGCATATATGATTGCGATGGTTCATGCTAACGAGGAGAGTGCTATCGTAGCAATGCAAATAATAATCAGACTTTTTAATCCATTGTAGCTCCCATTTGAATTCGACATTATATATTGTTTAGGGTGTTCGACGATCTTCAGAATGATTATGAATTTCCTTTATTATCAAATAAGTGTTCTGTCAATCCCTTCAGAGACTCAGAAGCCGATCAAAAAGGTGAAAGACAAGAGCGCAATGGACAGTTGCGCCGTATTGGTGAAATGTACAGATGCGTCACAGTTGTCGCCATTTTCACGGCCGAAAGTGTCCATTTCACTATTATGGCGCAAATGTCCATGCCGATGTTGTCCATGTCCCGAAAATATCTTCATTACTTGATTTTTGCATAGCCGATGCTCAAATATGCTCAAATATGAACAGTTACCTCCATTTCTTACTAGTAACGAAACAGATCAACGGATTCGTCACTTGTTCTTACAACTCTCGTGCCAGATGGTTGTCTCCAAGAGAACGCTCCTTTCTACATGCCCATTCTCTTACTATTGACAGAAAACCTCGAGAGATCGTCTCTATCGTCACAGTGGCCATTTCTTAATGTGAACTATCGTTGTTAGGGTCCAACTATTCCTTCTCTTCTATCCTCTCTCGTCTACTTTCTTAATGTTGTGTGGGTACTACACTTATAAGATCATTTTTACAACATTTTCGGCCTGACCGGCTTCAAAAATTCGTCGCGAACACTACGCAATCAATTCCCTCGCTTGGAAGTCATTCCACAGTTGTTTATCAAGCGACAGAAGCATACGTGAACAGCGGTTTCGTATAACAAGTGATCAAGGTCCGGGACAACGCAATGACTTCTATTAGGAAACATTATCATTTGTATCGTTCATCCACATCTTTTCCAGTCAACATAGCTGGCCATAGCAGCTATCGGCCGAAGTGAAACACCTCGAATGCCGAAACACTTTACCTTTACCTTTATAATACCCCAGCTCGGATGAGGCTCCTTGGGTCGAGTGCCCTGCATGTTGCGGGCAATGATCGATGTCATTCATTGTTCTTTTTCCATTGTCTTGGGTCACATTATCGTTTTCATGTGATCAATAGATCATTCTTTCCCGATCTATGTCCGAAATCCAGTAAAATCAACGTTTTCCCATTTTTACAACGTTAATAAGATAACCTTCGCATTATTTTTGGCCTCTTGGCTTCGAAAATTCAACGCGACACATCTTGTCACGCAACAGCCTGGCTTTGAAGTCATTCCGCGATCGTTATAAAGCGGCTGAAGCATACTAGGGTTGTCACTTTGACTGCCGCAGTCTGACTGTTTTCGACTGCTCAGCCTTCCACCTCAGGAACCTTAGCCCGACACTTTGGCAATGGGCTATTGTGACAGCTGGAACCAGACGCCGAGAGAAGATATTTCATGTTTGCACACGACAATACAACTCGGAAGCACAAACGAGAGATGATCACGCCATGTATTATTGGTTAAGCGGGCCAAGAAAGATGGCTCCGATGCCTCCCAATTCCGAGTTGTACAGGATAGCAGAACATATATCAAGCGCGTGAAACTTATTTTCATGCATTGGCGGGGAGGTAGAGAGACCGGGTGACAGAAGGGAGGGAGCGCACTTGACACTTCTGAGCTGGACCCTTCACCGTCCCCTGGGAACCCGGCACCGGTGCGCAGCTAGGGCGCCACTTCAACTAGTCGGTTAGGTGAAAGTGAACATAAGGTGACGTTCTATCAGTCTGTTTTCCTGACTGTAGAACCATTTTTGTGCCTGTTTCAGGGCGGCATTCTTTGCCTCTGGAACATTTTAATCCCATAATAATAAATAATTATGATAAGTATTGATGTTTCTCAGTAAGAGCGCTTGTCAGTGTCATCATTTTGGAGTGAATGATTAGTCATAAATTGAGTCTTTGAAACATAACTTTTATAATGAAAACATTGTCTCACATTGTTCACAACATTCTCCAAAGAATGCCTTCTCTTCACATTCACACTTGGAGCCGTTGTGGTAGCCGTGCATGCTGCACTTTACAGTGGAGGTTTCCACCTTCAATGGGACCTTTACTCACTTATTGATGCCAATATTATTATGTTTCCAATCTGAACTGTTATTCCTAGTACGCGTATCACACCTGGAAGCCACCTTGGTTTCTCACTTTTACATGCTATTTCGTCGTTTCTCGTTTTTGGGGTGACCGGCACTTCCTGCACCACCCCCGACTACCAACCCTATGTCATGCCTCGCTTTTTAAAAAAATTTTGTGTGAACGGCATCTGCTACAATAGTTTGAAGTAACTGGCTAGACATAATTTGATTTTTTGAAACATAACTGGTAAATAATAATGAAAATATTGTTCACAACACTCTCCGAAGAATGCCTTGTCTTCACATTCACAATTGGAATCGTTGAGGTTGCCATGCATGATACACTTTACACCTTCAATGGGACCGTTAGTCCTATTTTGATGCAATCTCGGATGAAATGTGTAAAGGCTTCTTCATATGGAATTCAGCGCTCTTTCATCTGAGTTTGTCATAGAAACGTGGACTCTTTAAAGTACTGATTGAAAACAGGGCTTCGCTGCCGCCGTTGTGAATAGAGAAACTCACAATCTAAGCGTCGATTTTGTCATTACGGCCTAAATGTTCGCTCTGTGATAGTGAGAATAAATATTTACTCACTCGCGCGAAAGAGAAGAGTGCCGAGGACGCTTGCTCCATAGTCGTGAAATGAACCCTTGCGCTGTTATGGTGCCGACTGTGATGGCTTCCATTTCACCAAAATGGAGCAGATGTTCATGGTGCCGTCCACTCACTCAGTTTCCTCTTCACTCTCACATGGCCTTCTACAGCCATTTCGTTATTGACTGGATGCCCTCTGCTCGGTTCAATTAAGATGAAAACTAGACAAATAAGAATGAATTTCATCTGAATCACTTGAAGATCTTGGAAAAAGGAATATATAGACAAGACGGGAATATATAGGAATATATACACAGACAAGAATCTAAGTTGATATGATAATTGAACATTGTACAACATATTCTGCAGAGTTGGCAGTTGAATCCCAAAGTGCATTCCGTCTATCTGTGCTCTCTATCGTGCGGTCGTCTCAACCGCGCACATGAGACCGCTGAGAGACGGAATGCACTTTGGCATTCAGTTTCCCAAGAATAATCTTTAGTTTGGAACAAGTCCGACTCGGTCGTTCATGGGGTCACATATGTCACAGCCACTTCAATCGATCACTTCAGGTATGATCGGCGCAATGTCATTTATTCGCATTTTCTTGGGTTACGGCTAAGTTCCAACTTTTTTAAAATTTTTTACAAGACATGCCCCTCGCGAAGTGGGCGCATTGGAGATCGGGGAGCATCCTGCAATTTAATGCAGAGAGGAAAAGAGAGAGGGCGAGTTAATTGAAGAAGCGAGCGTTTGAGTAGCAATACTAATATACATCATTGCGGATCAGGGGGTAATATGTTTCATGGCCATGATAAGAGCAGCCATTGAGCTTTTTTCTAATATGAAAACGGGAGACATTTCAATTGCATAAAACATAAAAATTATCTTTCCATTTCATTAACAGAAAAGCACTGGCTCGCGCCAAAGAAAAAACGTCGAAAAGGCTTAAGATTTACAGTAACTCCAAAATAGTGAATCGGACCCGTGGGCCGCGATGACCTGGCCCATCTGTTTGGGTCACCTTTACAGAAATACGCGACAGCTGTGTTTCACGGATGGCATTTAGCTCCAGGAAGAACGAGAAAGTGATTTCTCTCAGGGAAAGATTGAAAATAACAGTAATTCTCAATGACATTCCTCGTCTCTTCCACTATGACTACGCCATCAGGGCTGGGACAAAAAATTTTTAGGTGCGAAAACATTTTTGCGCAAAAAAAGCAAAAAAATTTGGAGCAAAAAATTTATTGCGCAAAAAATTTTTCTTGCAAAATTTGCAAAAAAACGCAAAAAAACAAAAAAATGCGAACAAAAAATCCCAGCCTTTTTCAACGATTTTTTTCAAGCAAAGTATATATGCTTACTAGTGGATTAAATTACGCGTGGGAATTGTGTAACAGTGCCTTTCTTCATGGTT
Source organism: Diplogasteroides magnus (assembly GCA_014805445.1). Classification (NCBI taxonomy): domain Eukaryota; kingdom Metazoa; phylum Nematoda; class Chromadorea; order Rhabditida; family Diplogasteroididae; genus Diplogasteroides; species Diplogasteroides magnus. Next base: position 16,603 of record JACMIF010000867.1, read on the forward strand.
AAGATAAGAAATTTCAAATGAGTTTTGGTTTTTTTCGTTTAGTACGGTAGACGGTAGACTTTTATTGATTTTTTAAACTTTTTTTTTGCATTTTCTGCTCATTTGCGAACAAAAAATGCGAACAAAAATTTAAAAAAAACAAAAAACAAAGAAACTGCGAAAAAAATCCCAGCCCTGTACGCTATGTCATGACGAAATAATGCGAAAAAATGGAAAAACAATCTGTCACGAAATAAACGATCGTACTAGGCATAAAAGTTTAAATTGGTTTAGGGAACGCATTATGGTATCATTCTACCCTCCCCAATCGCTTCCGAGCGGTCGTCTATCGAAATGACAGACTCGGAGGAGAATGTGAAGATGCCATTATATTTGGGATGCATAATAATACTAATACTTTGTATTGTGGAAAACCAACTTGATATTCCGAGTAAACACTCTCCATCTGGCTGACGACTGTACACTCTAAAATTTTCGTGCAATTTCGTCGTTTCTGAGACCATTAACCATGATTTTGAATAGGTTTCAGGTTCAACATATAGAAGCTGACTTTCAACTAAGTTTACCACAATAATACCATGAGATGGGCGATGTTCATATGCAACACGAACGAGTGCACTCAAACGCATCTTCAGCAGCTGGTTCCTGCAACGAAATTCATAGTTGACAAGGGATACTGTAAATTACACGCTCTCTTAAAGATACATTCCGGGGCGCCCAGTATTGAAAACTGATGTTAGACGCCACATTTCAAATTGCCTTCTTATTAGCGATCTTTCAAATTCAAATTCTACCTTATCTAAAGTCAGTTTGCTACAGAAATCAGCGCCCCGGAATCTACCTTTTAGACCAGACCTGTAAGGCGTAGCTGCTAGTTTCTGCGAAAATTCTTATACGAGTTTCAAAACTTTCATAAATTTGCTGCTGTCCAAAATTGAATGATTTTCACTCTATTCTGGTTGGGCCCAAATAATTGCTATACAATTTTTTAGCACAGTCACTGAAGCGTCACCTACTCCTTTACTCGTGTAGTCTCGTTTCATCCAGTAATCTCTTTGATCGTTGATCTTTGATCTTCTGATCTTTGGACTTTGATGTTTGATCTCTAGACCTTCGTGACCAGAGTCAACGTTCGCTGCTTCTTTCTCGACACTCTCTAGAACGTTAGCAGTTGATGTGGAGTGAGGAGGATAAATTTTCCTGGCAAAATAATTCATGGATAATTGCTCCGTTGTGGCAAAACCGATACTGTGATTTAACGATTATTCTGCCTATGTCGATGCTACAGCATAAATGTCGATGGTGGTCTTTCAAGATTTCAATGAGTTGTAATCTAAATCAGAAGTCAAAAAGGAATCTTTGCCATATCTTGTTTCCCGATAATTATGAATGTGGGTTGAAACGTATATGTGTATGGTAAAAAAATTAGAAAGAGACTGAAAATTTTTAGCCAAACTTTTGGGCTTATCAGTGTGTATTTGATCACAAATTCATAATTGTTCACTCCAATAATGACGTCATCATTTCAGAAGACTAACGACGACCATAATCGAGGAGGATTTCGGCCTTCCCACGTGCACGCACGCCAAACGCGAAGGAGGAATTGGAAGCGTGATCTATGATCTTTGAACTTCTGATCTTTCATACTTGATATTTGACCTTTTAATCTTTAGTCAAGTCTTGAAATTGTTAGATTATTTTTTTCCGAAGCAAATAGGAGATCTGAACAAAATCAAGGCTACTCTTGGCAATAATAACATTTTCCGAAACATATCTGAGTGTGAAAGGCATCTTCACGAATATCGAGGATTATTCGGCTAAACGAAGTGCCAGCAAATATGTCTCAGCAGTAGAATTAATGGCCAATTTTTGTGTTCTGACAATAATCGTGGCTTTCTGAGCGCAAAAATGCAATGACATCTTAAAGATTTTCATGTTATTTCAGAAAAAGGCAGTTGACAGCTATTTAATCTGGGTATGGTAAAAAAATTTGAAAGAAAAGTAGACACTAAAATATATAAAAATGAAGTTCTATTTCTCTTTCTACATTGGCATAATTAGTAAAAAAAATTTTCTGGGCTTAGTGTGTATTTCATCCCAAAGGCGTAATTATTCACTCCATATATTGACCTCATCATACCAGAAAACTAACGACGATCATACTAGAGGAGGATTTCGGGCTTCCCACGTGCACGTACTCCATCCAGGAAGAAGGAATTGGAAGCGTGATCTATGATCTTTGAACTTCTGATCTTTCATACTTGATATTTGACCTTTTAATCTTTGGTCAAGTCTTGAAATTATTAGATTATTTTTTAGACGCCAATTGGAGGGCTGAACAAAATCAAGGCTACCCTTGGCAATATAAACATTTTCCGAAACATATCTGAATGTGAAAGACATAATCACGAAAGGTAATGGTAAAGGTTGTACCACATCAAGCAAATATGTCTCGGCAGTAGAATTTATGGCCAATTTTTGTGTTCTGATAATGGTCATGGCTTTCTGAGTGCAAAAATGCAATGACATCTTAAAGAATTTCATGTTGTTTCAGAAAAAGGCAGTTGACTGCTAATGATAAAATAAAAACCTCGAAATACGTAGAATTTATGGCTCCTAAAATTGCAATTGCATTTTAAAACTCTCTTATCATTTCATGAATAGACAAGCAACCGATCCACGACAAAATAATGACGTCCAAATACGTTTAGAGAGAGATCTGCGCAACAATCTTATTGTGCTATTTACGTTTTGCCAAATACGTTTAGAGAGACATCTGCGCAACAATCTCATTGTGCTATGTTCGCCCTGGCTGATTAATAATAGAGATGACGCATAATAAAATCACAAAGAAATATTCTTTTTCAGACACGATGGCGGCCTTTTCCCGGAGGGAATGCGAACGACAGAGATAACGAACCATGATGATATTCAGTGATTGAACAAATACAATGCATATTTGCGCCGTTGAAGTTGAAATATCGTACTTCAAACTTTTAAGGTGCTATTCAAAACATACAGAATGGAATAATATTGATCGTCATACTGTAGACTTCCCTTCAGGAAAGCCTTCGAGGGCGCGCCAAAGCCTCCGAAGGAATTCTTCGGTCCCATGAACCCGGACATACTGCCGCCACCGTTCCCGAATGGGTGAATTATTATTTTGCCGTGAAAATTTCGATAGTTATTATTGTGGAAAATCAACTTGATATACCGGGTACACACACTTCATCTGGATGACGACTGTGTACTCTCAAATTTGCCTGATATTTCGTCGTTTCTCTGCCCGTTAACCATGATTTTGAATAGGTTTCACGGTCAACATATAGAGGCTGACTTACAACTCCGTTTACCACAATAATACTACCCATCAAAAAATTGCAAAGATCCGCTGTTTCATGGGACAAATAATTCGAGCTTTAGGGAAAATGCAAAAAATATAATTAGTAAACCACTTTCTCAAGATAAATCGGTCCGAAAAATTATTACATTGTATGTTTCATGGAACAGTTATAGGTAGTTGTTGGCCTGTGACAGATAATCAGACTGATCCCTCGTATTCAATAAAAATATATTTATAAATTGTAGAGAGTCGCTGAAGGATTCTCCCCTCATGTCTGGTGACTCATCTGCAGAGAAATCGGACAGTAAAGTGCTGGTGACTGCAAAGTTCAAAATTGAGAACGCAACTTCCAATGGTTAGTGGTAAAGACCTCGAAACGCATGCCAATCGCATTCCGAAGTGCATTCCTTCCCTCTAATTCTTCTCCGAGCGATTGTCTCTTTCAGCTGATAAACAGCAGAACGTTGAAGAATTAGAGAGAACGAATGCACTTCGACATGCAATTGACATGTTTTTCGATGTCTCTAGTTAGATGTTCATTTCAGTATCAGATATGTTTCACAGCCTAAACTTTAACAGTTTTCTGCTAAATAATTGATAAACGACCCAGACAAGAATCCAAGTTGGTATGATAATTGAACACCGTCGAACATCTTCTGTATATTGGCAATTGAACCCCCAAAGTGCATTCCATCTCTCTGTGATCTCTATTAGGGTGAGTAGATTCGGCTTGCTAGATGCGGATCCGCATGATTTCCATGATCATTTGCATTTTTCGCGGATTCCGGTCCCTCTTCCCCTCCCTCCTCTCCCCTATCATTTCACTCCCCTATCATTTCTCTCCCCTCTCATTCTTGGATTTGCATTGGATGCGGTCTCGAATGCGGAGAGGAGTAGGCAAATGAGCTGGATGCGGAATCCGCATTCCGCGAGTACTCACCCTAATCTTTATCGCGCTATCTGTGCCATAAACGACCGCGCACATGAGATCACAGAGAGATGGAATGCACTTTGGCATTCACTTTCCCAAGAATAATTTTCAGTTTGGGACAAGTCCGATTCGGTCGTACATGGGGTCATTAAATATCTGTCATAGCCACTTCTATCGATGCTGCGCTGATCACTTATATTAGGGTGTTCCATATATTTTTACGGTATTTTGAATTATTTTATTTTTTACAATTCGTGAAACATAATTCTCATTGCGATGTGATCGAATGCACTTCGCTCGTGGAAATGGGCGAAAGCAGCGCAATGATGATGAAATAGGCAGATGCACCATCATTTTTTTTTGTTGCTTATACCGGCTAGGGGGGTCTTATCTGCCGGTGAGTGGGGAGGGATGGTTAGGGTCTGGGGGTTGGGGTGGTAGAGGAAGGCGTACATCTCCCGGCACGCCCATATCATACGGGAGAGTGAATGCTGTGTCGCGAGCATCGCTACCAATTGCCGACCCCGGAAGGATGACACCTTGGTTGGGCATGGCACCGGCGGGGATTGAACTTGTCGGCAAGAGGGGCCATTCGACTGAAGAGGCGCGCCTCTTACCATGACACCAGTCGGGCCATTTAACGGCTCAATTACTCGAAATGCTCGTTACGGCGCAATTATCAAAATTTTCTCTTTATCAATATTCTTTAAATTTCACTGCAATGGCTCGAATTTCATGAGAGATCTAGCATTTCCTTCCTACGCACACAAACAAATCATTAAAAAGTGCACCGGTGTGAGAACAGCAGATATGCTTGCCAGTGCAGTAGCTTCCAAGTCTAACTGCCACTAGCGACAGTTTATATCCGCCGAACTTATTATTGAGGTAAACGGAGTTGAACGTCATCCTCTATATGCTGAGCGTGAAACCAATTCAAAACCATGGCTAATGGTTAGAGAAACGACGAAATAGCACGCATTTTTGAGAGTGCACAGTCATCAGCTAGATAGAGTGTGTATACCCGGTATATCAAGTTGGTTTTCCACAATGATACTCTTGAATGTCTCACCTTTCATCAAAAATGTGATCTTCTGCTTGCATTCTGGTCCATAGTCATTCATTATTGTGGTAAACGGAGCTGAAAGTCAGCCGCTATATGTTGAGCGTGAAACCTATTCAAAATCATGGCTAATGGTTAGAGAAACGACGAAATATCACGCAAATTTGAGAGTGCACAGTCGTCAGCCAGATGGAGTGTGTGTACTCGGAATATCAAGTTGGTTTTCCACAATAATATACGGTACTTTTTCGAGAAATTTAGATACTTTTCGATATGCGAGCTGGTGTGAAAATAGGGAGACAGCGAAGAACGAGAATTCCCACAATGAGGAAGCCCCATCGAACATCGTTCTGATAAATAAAAGAACTGGAATTTGTAAAGTAACTCGATCAAACGTCTTGAAATGATGAGAAACAAAGAATTCCCATTTTGACAACACCTTTTCTGATGAAAAGTTGAAAATTTTGGAGCTATAAAAAGTATTTTGATCAGTTGATGTGATAGTTTGTTTTTGGGCTACAAGTATGATTAAAAGTCTTTCTAAACTATTCATCTGTTCGTAAACATTTCACTGAATTTCCCGAATTTGCTTGTGTTTCAACAACCTGAGAAATATGCTGAATCATTAATAATGTTAATAGATGAGACAAAGAGTTTGCAAAAGTCAGCGCAGTTTTAGCTAGGCATCGCATTATGGAACGTTATTGACTGCCGTCCATTCATTTTCACATCACCGATGTATGTTTCAACCAGAGTAAATAAGGGCTGTCGGACTATTTGACTCGTTTCTAGTGTCCTACGTCATATCATTGTTATAAGGCTGAATGAGCCGTCGTTGTCGTCGTTCTCATGGAGCATTTGTCCATTTCACCATTATGGCGCAAATGTTGTTGATGCTCGTTTATTTCACATAATTGATTGCCCAGCTACATTTCTTGATCCAAGTGTTAAAAATAAATCTCTCATATCCATAGAGGAGTCTATTTATTATTGGGGCAAAAATAAATCAGTTAATTTCGCAACACTTCAGACTCTCCTGTTAGTCATTTTATCTACTTCAATGTGGATCGACTGTAGATCTGGAGAATGGGGTGGTCGGACAGCCGGAAGTCAGGTGAGTGCTCGGAATCATGACCGAGTTGGACCCCATGATACTACTGTGGAAACAAGGACTGTGTATCAATGATATACGTTTCATTTTGACTACTTATATTCATATTTTGACATCTTTGTTGATATCATTTTCTCCAATTTCATTTAGAAAGAATATTTCAACCGTTCTTTATTATTTCACATCTGTTTATGATCCATAGTCTGATCATTACAGCTCATAGTTTGATCCTTGTTATTTGTACTTTGATCTCTTCTCTGTGTACTTTGATCTCTTCAGATGTGGTACCGATGAGATTACGGTAGTCGCCTCCATCCTCCACGACTTCCACAGTCGATTGCACGTGCAGGCCGAGGCGAAGAATCCGGAATGCATAGGGATGGACAAGGTGGGGAGTACGGTAGGATGGGGTTACTGTGGTATTCGTTGTTTGATCTGCCAGCACATCTTGGTGTCTTTTTAATCTATATTCGTGACATGGTGATTTTCGGCGCCGTTTTTTATTCATCATGTGCAAAAGAGCATACATTTTCGTGCAGTAAACGTCAGCGATGACGAAATTGCCACGTTGAGTTCAATGTGCGCATTGGAGAATGTGGAATGAGACGGCAAAGGACGGTGGGATGTGTTTAACTGAACAATTAAATGTGGTTCTGAACAAACTGAGCATTGATTCTTTCGGGAAATGAATTCACAAAATATAGGTTTCACGCTATCCATAAATTTGATGCTGCGCATAATTTAAAGATGAATTTCTCTCTCTGTAATGGCCCACATAAGTAAAAATGTTCAGCTCAGTCCCCGCGGCGTCACCTACTCCTTCATTCTCGTGATATCGTTCCATCCAGGAACCTCATTGGTTGATTCTATTAGATCTTCTGATCTTTAATCTTCTTTGATCTTCGATCTTTAGTCCTTGATCTTTGATCTTTCATCTCTAGGTCTTCGTGACGGGAGTCGATCGTGGATTGAATGTTCGCTGCATCTTTCTCGAGTCGGTCAAAAACCTTGAGACGGCAGTTCATGTGGGTGAGGACTATTTTGTTTGGTCATAATATTTCAAGAATAATTGCTCCGCAATGGCGGAAAGGAGGATGTTGGTTTCGTCATTTGCCGATTATCACGGCTATGTGACTACAAGAGCGAAATGATCGATGACGTAGCCACTCTAATGAGCTATAGGCTAAATCTAAAATAGAAACCTGCATCGAACATTCACTGCATTGAAGTTTATCCAGTTCTTCTGAATGTTGATTGAAACTTATCTGTTTCTGGGTTAAATTTACCTGACTCTAAATATCGCCCTTCCCTTCATAATGAACCAAATTCGTGGCTTCGGTGTGTAATTTGAGTACAAAGCGTAATTATTCGCTCAGATAATGACGTCATCATTTCAGAAGACTAACGACCACCATAATCGAGGAAGACTTTGGCCTTCCCACGTGCACGAACTCCATCCACGAAGGAGGTATCACAGGTGTGATCTTTGGTCTTTGAACTTCTGATCTTCAATACTTGATCTTTCTTCTAAACTTTTGATCAAGTCTCGAAATTATTTGATAATTTATTTTAAAGCCAATGCCCGACTAAGAACGAACCCAAAGATATTTTCGGCAATATAACTACTTCCTGAAACATAACTGAATCTTCATTGCACGAAATGTTAAAATAATTGTGTTTTAGGACTCCACGTTGAGTTTAATGTGTGCTTTGGAGAATGTGGAATGAGACGGCAAAGGATGGACGGTTATGTTTCACGCAACTCATAAATGTCTTTTTGACCTCCCCACAGTGGTACACTCCTTTTTCGACTGTGAATTTATTAAGAAAATTAATGCATACGCTACCTTCTAACCATAACATCACTCTTATCGTCAGAATTAACGATCTGCCTTATGCAATTCAAAATTCATGTCAATAAAAATATTTCAGCTTAGTCCCCGAGGCGTCACCAACTCCTTCACTCTTGTGCTCTCTTTCCATCCAGTAATCTCTTTCGTTGTTGATCTTTGATCTTCTGATCTTTAGTCTTTGATCTTTGATCTTTGATCTCTAGGTCTTTGTGACGTTAGTCATTATCGTTTCTAACTGCAATTGTCATTCGTCCAATTCCCTCGGAGAGGTTCTATATCACTTGAGAGAGACAATCGTTCCTCGGTATTAGACGAGTGAGTAATGCGCCATGGACGTTTGCGCCATAGTGGTGAAATGAACACTTGCGCCGGTGACGCATTTGCCCATTTCACGATAACGGTGCAAATGTCCATGATGCAGTTGTTTAACAAGGCAATGTGATCCTTTAGGACATTGATTCTTGTCCACTACGCAACGTCTCATATGGACTGGAATGTCAACATTTGGTACTATAGTTAGTAGCTATTAGGTATTAGAACATTATCAGGTATTAAGACTCTGTGCATCCTCTCAAACGCTAGATCGGAACATCTGTTTATTATATTGTGTTCTGTCGGTGTTATCATTTTGAAGTGACTGGCTGACATAAATAGAGTCTTTGAAACATAACTGAAAATTTTGAAAATTTTGCCCTCATTGTTCACAACACTCTCCATAGAATGCCTTGTCTTCACATTAGGGTTGGCAGTTAGACTACCGCACACTGTATATGAGGGACTGTGAACTCCCTAGATTGCGAGTTTTTCGCATTCCCGGATTACGTACACCCGAGTATGCGAACCCACTCGCAATCCAAGACTACGTACACCCTTTGTATGCATACAGGTTGTACGAGATCGACGTCGCACACCTCTAGTACACCTCGTACACCTCTCGTACACCTCACACAATTCCCTCTCCTTCCTGCCCTCTATATTGGCGCAGGTCCTTTTTCGCGCAGGTCTACCTCAAATCGACCACGGCGAATTCAAAAATCGTGTCGTCGACTACCGTATCCTATCGCGACCTACCGTAATCCTACCGTAATCCACCCAAAAAATTTCGAAATCGTCCAATCGGAACCATGTTCACACCACAGGGTAAATCGACCACGGAGATTTCAAAAATCGTATTCCCGACTACCATATCCTAACGTATGAAATCGACGTTGCAATCCAATTTTTGAAATCCCCGTGGTCGATTTATCCTGTGGTGCGAAAATGGTGTCGATTGGACGATTTCGAAATTTTTGGGTGGATTACGGTAGGATTATGGTAGGTCGCGAAAGGATACCGTAGTCGGGAATACGATTTTTGAAATCACCATGGTCGATTTACCCTGTGGTGCGAAAATGTTGTCGATTGGACGGTTTCGAAATTTTTGGGTGGATTACGGTACGATTATGGTAGGTCGCGAAAGGATACCGTAGTCGGGAATACGATTTTTTAAATCACCATGGTCGATTTACCCTGTGGTGCGAAAATGGTATCGATTGGACGATTTCGAAATTTTTGGGTGGATTACGGTAGGATTACGGTAGGTCGCGATAGGTTACGGTAGTCGACGACACGATTTTTGAATTCGCCGTGGTCGATTTGAGGTAGTCCTGCGCGAAAAAGGACCTGCGCCAATATAGAGAGCAGGAAGGAGAGGGAGGTGTACGAGAGGTGTACGAGAGGTGTACGGGGTGTACGAGAGGTGTACGAGGTGTACGAGAGGTGTGCGACGTCGATCTCGTACAACCTGTATGCATACAAAGGGTGTACGTAGTCTTGGATTGCGAGCGGGTTCGCATACTCGGGTGTACGTAATCCGGGAATGCCAGGTAACGAACCCTCGGGTGTACGAATTCCGCATACTGTATACAAACTGCCAACCCTACTTCACATTCACAATTGGAGCCGTTGAGATAGCCATGCATGCTACACTTTCCACCTTCAATAGACTGTTACTCGTCTGCTGATATAAGATCATTTTTGAGGGATTGTGGACTGACTAATAGTGATCCACTTTTGTACGACTCGCACAAAAAGTGTGTTCACTATTAATGTGTCCGCAAACCTTCAAAAAATACCCTCGAGTTCTAATAGTGAAGGTGCCATGGTGTTGAAATAAACACATGGTGCTGACTGTGATGGCACATCTGTCCGTTCCATCATTATTGCGCTAATGTCCATGAAGCCGTTGTCTTTCGCCCGCTCACTCAATTTCATCTTGACTCTCGAGTGGTACCCTTCATTCTTTTCGTTGTTTACTGGATGCTCGTGGTAGGTAATGAAGCTGAAAATAAGGAGAAGAAGGATTAATTTCATCTCAACTACTTGAAGATCCTGGAAGATGACAAACATAGGAGCCAGAAATTATTATATTCAATTTCATGGATTAATATTATTTCACAGGAACTAACACACCTACAACTAACGCGAAAATCAAAACACGGAAATCTAAATCAATGTCGTGAAACATACTTCAACCTGGTGCCAGAGAACCGAGACTTGAGGATAGATGATAAGCATTTCTACCCTCGCCTTTACATGGCCAGTTCCTGAGGTGTGCACTGCTCCCGTGGTCGGAAAAGGTTGTGAGAGTTATACCATTGAATAAACACATAGCGATACACTCTTTCAGAACATTCCACCAATATGCCATATAGAGAGGTTGGAAGAGGAATTAATCGAACAATATTCGTCGAAAATGTCTGAACTGTCACTTTGAAGGAGGGAAAGAAATCATATGGGAATTTTTTTATTCAGTGAAGTGTATGCTGGAAATACGCGTTTGCAAAAACATATTACGTGCAGTTGCTGCCTACCCGATGCAGAAGACTCTCGTGTTATGCTCAGTACGCACCGAACCGAAACTGTAGATTTCCCGGTGTTTGGCCCATTCTAACACTTTTTGCAGGCCCTCCCCATCGTCCTCCTTCAGGATCCTCTGAAGAACGAGAACACGGACACGGAGATGAGGATAGACATGGTGGGGGGGGGGAGGCGAGAAAGATCATCATGGATTTTTGCGACTTAATAGTGCAGTCGAGAAAATATTCTTTATTCTTAATGGTCGTGATTGACTGGCTATGTTTCAGCTCGTTGTCAAAGCGAGCGAGAAGGAAACATCAATAGTGATCAGTTTTGGTATAACTATTAGATACCGCCAAAGGAATATGTTCTTGTGCGAATGAAAATGAGGGGCTTGAAAAGGACAATGACGTCATTACTTTCGTCGTTCCTTTGAACCGGTCATGGTTCCTTTCATTTGCTGTCACTGACTTTCGTGCAATTATCATTCGTCCAATCTCCGCAGAGCTGTTATCGATCACATGAGACAGACGACGACTCCGCGGAGAAGATAAGAATGATAATTGCACTGAAGCCAATGATAGCGAGACCATAGTATCTGTTCCTCTCGAATGTTTCCGTCAGTGAATGTTCTCTAAATACTCAAAAGAACATCACATACAATATTTACAATACAATACAATATTTATCCGTGGGGATCAAGGGCAGTCTTCGATTAGTCATAAACATTCCATCGCAATTCTTCTCTGCAGTGAGTCCTCCCAAGAAAACAGACCGAGTGTTGAATCCTTGATCTAGACGTTCCTTATGTAGCCATACTCATCTTGGTTGGCTAGTCCCTTCTAGAGGAGGATTCCATTCCGAGACGAGGGGGTAGAAGGAAGGGGGAGGCGACCGCCCGCGACGAAAGACTCAGATTAGAATCACATGGAAACATCTTATGAGTGTATCGTATAATAAAAGTCAGATTAGAGTACGAAGACGTCAAACTCGATTTTGTTAACTGAACATCTAAGCAACAACGCGACAATATTTTATCTTCTCATTTCCTGATGCAGTATAGATCAGAATTTCAGCTGAAATTACACGTTTATTGCTATATATAATAATTAAGACGCAATATGTTTATGAAAATACAACATAATACTTAATACTTACTTAGGTATTTAGCTCCCAGGCCGATTCATCTTTCGTTCGGGTTATACTGACTGCCATAATTCCCGGTTTTTGACCCATTTTGACACTGTTTGCAGGCCCTCCCCGCCCCCTTCTAGGATCCTGTGAGGAGCGAGAACACGGACACGGAGATGAGGATAGACATGGTGAGACTAAAGGACGGTTCCCGAGAAACCGGGCAACTCCTCAATGGTTAGTGGCGTAATAGTTCAATAGACAAAATAGTCCACATGATGGTCTTGTTTGGATATGTTTCAGCGCACTGTCATCTCTCCACCAACGTGAACACTCCACGACTGATATCTCTAATTTGCGTATTATTTCATATTCCTCTCCACCAACGTGAACACTCCACGACTGATATCTCTAATTTGCGTATTACTTCATATTTTCGCTGAATGAGTTCATTTTGAATTAGTTTCCGGCCTAAAAATAGCGGTCAACTTTTACTAATACTGAATTCAGCTGAATGGGTATTCCCCACCACGGACCGCCATCCTCTGAAGGACACCATGGAGGACCACCGAGACACGGTGGAGATGATGAAATGAGTTTCCGGACTATTAATAATATTTAAGGTTGGTATTATATTATTCAGGAGTTGACTAAAAGATAGATACGCACATCTCATTGTGCTATGTTTGCTCTGCCTGATTTATACCAGAGATGAAACATAATATTCCACAAATAAGCATTCGTTTTTCAGACATGACGGTCCTCCTCCCGGTCATTTCCCCGAGGGAATGAGACCGACGGAGATAACCAACCATGATTTTTTTCAGTGAGTGAAGAAATACCATGCATATATGCGCCGTTGAGGTTGAAATATCGTACTATTCAAAGGTGCTATTCAAAACATAAAGAATCGAATAAATATTATTATATTATTGATCGTCATACTGTAACATTCTCTGCAGGAAAGCCTTCGAGGGCGCGCCAAAGCTTTCGAAGGAATTCTTCGGTCCCATGAACCCGGACAGACTGCCGCCACCGTTCCCGAATGGATGAACCAGTTTTTCTTTTAAAATGTACACAGTTCTAATGTGCTTCACGCTAACATTAAATAATCATCACACTTGTGACTACCATTATGTAGGTGATCAAGGACTAAAATTTCGACGCATTCAGTCATAAGGAAAATGCAAAAACATCATGAACAAATCGCTTTCTCAAGAGAAACCAATCACAATTATCTTTAAGTTTCATGGAATAGTTATTATTGTGGAAAACGGAAGTGACAAATTCCATGTCTCCAGTTGATTATCCGAATTTAACAAGGACTCTTGAAACATATCTGAATGTCAATGTGAAAA
>JACMIF010000868.1:0-12781 GCA_014805445.1 Diplogasteroides magnus
AATTTTAGGGGGGGGGCGACAAGTACATTTTGGTCCAAAATTTTCTGTTTTAGGGGGCGACAAGTACATTTTGGTCCAAAAAGTGGTGGGGGGCGACAAGTACTTTTTAAAAAGATTTCCCTTCTCGTGCCCCCTGCCCAGGTATGGTTGGCAGTTTGACTAGGTTATCTGATATGTTTCACAGCTCTTATTTATTCAATATATGTAGCCACGGTGAAACATATCTTAAAACCTAGTCAAACTGCCAACCATAGTGTGTAGACACAATCACACGGTGGAGAGCGCAGAGAGAATGACCCATCAGAATAGCGAAGAAATTTGAAACATTTCTACTGCCGTTGAAATACAAGAGCACCGGCTTCCGGTCAAAAGATGAGACAAGAACAAGAACGCGAAGAGATGTGTGAATTGATGTTTCTATGTCTATCTAACAAGTATCCATTCGAATTTGGAAGGAGCTAATGATATTTCCACTTACAAACATAACAAGAAGTTATCAGAATTTAGAAGAAATGGATTATTTTTTATTGTTTTTGAAACATTAGACCGCCGGGTTCACAGCTGCATTTAGATTTTCAACTCAAGTTGTAGCCGTTCGCAAAACATCTTTATATGTGCAATTGGTGATTGTGTCAGTGGTTGCACATCGTGTGAATTCTTCCCAGTTCACTTTTCTCTTCTCTTCTCGTTGTCCCCTCCTGCTACTCCCGAGGAGGATTGTCCACGTGAATCTGCAATGCACTAATTGTGTGGCAGCCCGATAAGACTGCGTGGCAGCCCAATTCTTATGACAACTATAAGAATCAATAGAAGATTGATTGCGTAACTGCCCCGGTGGCTACTTAGCAGACCCGCCAATCTAACCCTTAGGCGATATTCTCCAATTGGTGCTCCGTAGTGCTCCTGCCAGACCGAGGGTGCCGTGCAGCCTTCCGGCGCCGGAATGTAGTAGACGCCGACGTGGTGTCGGTTATCAATCTCCTCGGTACCCGGCCTGAAAAGGGAGCTTGCGTGGCAGCCCCTGATGGCCTGTGGGCGACTGCGTGGCAGTCCCAAGGCACACACCTGTAGGTGATGGTGATAGTCTTGCTCTGTCCAGAATTGAGGATGTCCACCGAGTTGGAGATGCGAAACACGTCGTTTCGAGTGCATTTTATCTGCAATTTTCACGATTTTCACACTGAATAACAGTTTGAATTAAGGTTGGCAGTTGGATTACTTTTCGGATATGTTTCACAGCTCTAATAAATTCAATATAAGTAGCGGCGGTGAAACATATCCGAAAAGTAATCCAACTGCCAACCTTAGTTTGAATCCTCCTATTCATGATTCTACCGTAATTCTACTGTATGCTAGAAACCGGTTTTATGCAGAAATTCCTGATTCCGACCTTGTAAGCGACTTTTTGGTCAGTCTTGTTCGTGATCAAGAAGCCGACGCGGACCTGAGAGGAAAGATAATTAGAAACTGCTTGGCAGCCCCTTTCAGGCTGCGTAGCAGCCCCTAATCTATCTTACGGTAGATAACACGAGCAAACTAACATCCTTGCGAGTGTCGCCGGTGAACTTGAGAGAGTCACTGGGTTCGAGGACGAGACCTCGCTTGGGCTTTTCCATCGAGGATAGGAGAAGGGGACGGGGAGGAGGAGGGGATGGGTCGACCACTCGCCAAGGGGACAAGGAATATGAATGAGGGAGGAGGGGGGAGGGGAGGAGGTTGATTGTCTCGGAGGAAAGTCCTCACGTTCACCCCACGAATGCACGGTTGTAAAAGGACTTTTTACCAATCTTTTTTGAAAACGGGACCAAAATAGGTGGAAATTTTCATGGCGCGCTTGCGTTTCACCCATACCAGACATAGCAGAAAATATAAAATTTCCAATCCATTCTCCTTTCTTGGGCCAGCCAAATTATTACTGAATGAGATTAACCACTACCGTATCCCTTATAATATATTTCCGCCCTGTCCTCCTCATACCGTACACTCAACTACCGTATCCCCCCATTAAGGTCTCCCTTCCTCTCCCTCAAGACGTGTACGATTCCATGCCGAATTCACTGCGGGAGGTCGAGTATCTGAGGTGAGAAGACTGTTGAGAGGGAATGGTTATTATATGAACGTGTCCATGAACTTTAGCCTGGCGAAGATGACGTCATCAGGGGAGGGAGGTTGATCCGTTTGCCTCCCCCTCCCTGATGACGTCACTTTCGCCAAGCGAACGTTCATGGATACTAGAGTTCCCTTATCAATCGTACTTTTCATCTTTCTCGTCATTCTACATTGGGGAGCGGTTGTATATGATGAAAGTGAGAGACGACCGCCCCCCCCATGCGGAATGATGAGAAAGATGAAAAGTACGATTGATAAGGGACCTCTAATAATGGATACAGTCTATGTACAGAGTGCAGCTGTATCCATCGATTACATTTCACAAAAGGTTGACTTCATGTATGGGTGCGTTCGTGAGAAAATCTCGATGCTACCCTGCAAAAATAAATTGGACCGCCCTACATAGCGAAAATGGTCACTTTTTGCATTAGAATTGAGCCGAATTTCTGTTCAGATAGATAGTTGCATTTCTTGTTGAAAATGTGATTTCTCATTTCCAGGTAGATTAAATTTGCACAGGCTTTATTTGACAATTTTCATAGCTCCTTTCTTGCTAAATCTGGACTGTCCAGCCTACAATCTACATATCTATATAGTGTGGAAATGTCGCAGTATTCTCAGCGTAGCGATATTGTTTCTAATGATATTTTGTGATCTTCAGAGTGGCTACCTCATTCTGGTCGCTGGGAGTGAACCACGAGGCGACGATCGGATATCAGTTTGGAGGAATCACTTGGGAGAGTCAAGTGAACCAGTCAGTTTTATGTTTCAGCTGTCTCATTAAAGTGAACAATTTTACTTCAAACGATGGGTGGTCTTTCTATCATACAGTAGTGAAAGTTATAGAAAACAACATAGCCGGTTAATTTCGTATAGCGGAAGAGTGTGATAATGGTGGTGGTATCCTTTGGAGGTTGAAGTTTACCCAGTGTCATGATGGAATAAACATACTTGAAATGTTTTTCATACAAATAAATATACAAAAAAATAGTCTCTCCCTTTTGCAGAGCAGCCCTCTTTCACCTACAAGAGTATGCGGCCACTCGTTCCGGTCTTTCTCCCGCAACGAACGAGGCACTGGCAGAGTTGGATGTCGTGGTGAGACTCATTCGCATTTTGAATCTGGTCAATCGATAAGGGGTGGTTACTGTAGTTATTGTATATCGTTGCTTACACTCACAGGCACTCAAATCGCTCACAGAAATACTCGTGAAACCCATATGTGGTTGAATTAGACACTTTCATTTCCGCGGCATACCTTGGATCTATTGAAACGGAGTCTCTTATGTCATTCGTGAAACATATATTACCCAGGTTCGCACGGAACCCTCCCGCAAGAATATGTTGCTGTACGAATGGGCGATGGCTGCAGGAAACGAACTTCAAGGCGAACTCGTCGTCACATGTAAGAGTGGCAAGGTACGGTATTCTCTTCCGCTTGGGACCATCTCATTGTGTTTGGCACGATGCCCATTTTACATATGTCAGCAATAATAAGGTTTTGCCATTTAGGATCGCACTGCAATGGGTGTGACTCTGGAACAGGGTCGGCAGCTGAGGCAGATGAGCGGTCTCAACGCGACACAGGTAAGGAGGTACGGTACTTTTGGCACTCTGCCAACCTTTCATTAAGGCAGCTGAAGTAGTTGACGCTCTGCGAAAGAACGGAGCCAGAAGGGAAGTATGCAGGAAGAACATTGGCAAGGCCGCATACTCCTTCTCCGCCTTCCAGGTACCGTAACCTTGTTTTTAGCTTCGAGAGTGAACACGGTTAAAATTTCAGATGCACTTCCTACCCAAGTCCTTCCGTCCGCCCTCGGGAACGTATGCGCACGGGCTCTCGACGTGAATTGTAGGGGTTACTGTAACCATATTGATTACAGTAGTCGCCATATTTGTTGCGGTACTTATCATGTGCCTATTCTAACGCGAATCTTCTTCATTCTAATCAATTGTTGTAGTGCTTGCGATGTCAAAAGTTTGCTGTGAGCCCCAATTTGTGATTTATGTGTCCCAACCAAAATTTCCCCTATTTGTAAATTGCACCCTACACATCATCATCATTTCCCTCTTACTTAGGGCCATGACTAGTATCGGGTTACTGTATCCTTTTCCGTTGGTTACGGTAGCTGATTTGTTTTGAATGTGTACTGTAGGCTTTCCGTTGTGATTTCATCAAACCCTTCACTGCATGATTTGAAGAGCACGGGTATGACTAAGAGAAAGGTGAAAAGTGTTTACTGTAGAGATTTCCACTAGAACAGCATACCATGGTTGTAAATGATGTAAACATAGAGTAAGACTGGAATATTTGAACAGGATAAAACAGTTTCTAACTAAATTATTTGAAAATTGCAAACATTGAATTGGTTGATAAATACCGCATGATACTTCGCTTTCAAAGGGCCATGGTGACCCAGTGAACTACCGGATTGAACTACTACCGTAATCAGTCCACATGGACCTCCCACAGTTGCTGGATAGTGTATCCAGGCCGTAACTGTTCAACGGCCAGGCCGAGTTCATCAGAGAAGACGGGCGGTCGCGGAGCTCCATTCACCAATCCTTCCGAGAAGTAAGCCTTAACATTTTTGGTCTCATAACGAAAACCGGGATACTGTAGCTAAAAACTAAATGGTATAATTTTTCGGAGGGTTTGTATTAGGAAATGACTACATCTGGTTCTTAAATTTTTTTAAAGCAATACCGTTTCCCGCAACGAAAATAAGATTACGGTAACGAACCGCGAACGCGTCCGCTCTGCCGCCCACTTGAACGATTTCCGCGTCCTCATCGTCTGAGTGCGTGTCGGACTCTCGGGGCGGTCTTCCCTTTCCGTCTGGCGGAGTTTGCTGAATATGGCTGATCTCCCACCACGAATTCCGGGTTACTGTAGCTACCGGCTTGATGCGGTTGACGGATACGCCGTAGAAGGGCTTGATGGTGGCCGACTTGTGCAGGGACTGGATGCTCTTGCACGTGGCCCGCAGCTTCTCCTCCGGGTCAATGCGAAATCCGAGGACGTACTCTCCGGACTGAAATGGCTGGCATCGGGCATCGCACACTGGCCGGGGTTCACCCCCAGTGTATAAATACTAGGGTAGGAAATCTTAGCGAAAGTACATTTGTCTGTCATCTACTTCACTCAGAGCGGCAGTCCATGATATGAGAGGGACTGCTGCTCCGGGGGTATTTAGAGGGCAGAATAAGAATAATCGTTTGGATTTCCCACCCTAATAAATACTATCCTATACTCGGGGGAAATTTGCTTGTAGGTCTGACAAGGGGTCAAAAAAGGGGGTGGGGTAAAATTGTAAAAAAAATTCACCCTAAGGTAGTCGGAATTCACCTGTACGGACGTGTCGAGCACGAGTGCAATGCCGAATTTACTATCACGAACTCGGACATTCGCGAGCTAAACAATGGGTGCTGGGTCCAGCGATTGTGTTGTACTTACTATGGTTGGCAGTTTTATACGAGATCAGTTATGTTTCACTGACCCCTATATATTGTGTAGCTTCAGTGAAACATAACTGATCTCGAATGCAAACTTCCAACTCTGGTGCATACTGTACCTGCATGTACGGTATGGAGACGTTGTAGCCGAGGCTCATGGTGGCGAACCAGACAACACGAATGGATGTGACTATCATGACTCCGAGATTGCCCTGATGGTTACGGTAACAGTTACAATGTCAAGGTCTACTCCTATTAAGGTTGGCAGTTTTGTACGCGAAATCGGTTTTTCTTCACCGATGATATAAATCACAATTATATAGCTTTAGTGACCGCCATCCCTAGCTCCTATCAAGCGTATGCGCTGATTCTGAGGAAGAAAATCTGTTGAATCAGTTCCTTGCAAGGTATTGGAGACCGGTGCTCCATAGGTATTTTCTCTGGTTCTATACCTCCGGAATTCTCAGGAATTGCTAGTGGCTAGCCACAAAAAAGTATACAACGGTACCCGTGGGTGTTATGTATCAGTGAGCGTATTTGTAGAGTCGTTGACTACATATGTAGTCGAGTCGTAGAATCTCCTTTACACATAAAAATTTGAGATACTTGCATTGTAATGGTGAGATCAACACTTGAGCGATTGTTCATGTTATTTTCACTTTCACTATCACGGCGCAAATTACCATGGTGCTGCTGTCTTTCGCCCTTTTTTTGCAGTCTAAATCTCAAAACAGCTTCAATAAGGCAAAAAGACCGATATTGGTAGCGTTTGGGTCAGTACGACTTCCTCGAACCTGTTCTGATGAGAGATTCCACACTCCGTCAATTCGGTCGATCTGCTGTTCACCCGGCAGAATGCGAAGATTTCCCTCGTCGTTGACGATCGGCCCGCGCATCTTGAGCTCTCTCAAGCAACGCATCTCACATGGGTTCACGGGGGCTCTCCTCCCAAACTATTGTCGGACGATTGACATTCCATACTCTTGTTTTCAAGACCTTCCACGGGGGTTAATGACGCATAAAGATCATGTCCCGCTAGCTCATAGACTGTGCGTGCATTCTCCGATTGAGTAAGTACATTCGCTATCTCTAGTTCCTCGCCGTGTTGTCGCCTCTCAGCGGAGAAGAACGACCGGGTGGAAGAGAATCATTGACAGGGAATGCACTTACTCAGACAATCGCCCAACCACACTCCGTACCTGTAGAGACGAGTGGTCTCGTATGCGCGAAAGATTGAGTTGGTTGTGTTGAAGAGACGATTCTGCGATACCGCCATGTCTCTGCCTGAATTGGCTGACGTATTTATGGGGTTTCTAACAGCACAGAAAGCAATCCCCGTGCTCTGCACACTGGGTGAATCTACCATCCATGAGACGAAAAATCAACGGGTGAAAACATTAAATTAAATTAACACGCCAATATCGAAAGGACGGTAAAGTAGACAAACGGTAAATAAGTAGAACTCAAGGAACGTAGATAAACGGATCAATGCTTGCATGCAGCGCACGGCACAGGTGAAAGACAGCAGTGTCACTACATGGGCATTAGCGCCTTAATGGTGAAATGGGCAATGGAGCGAGCTGATCTGATGGCGCTATGTTGCCTGTGTCCATTTCACCATTATTGTGCTAAGGTCTATTTTACCACTCTGGCGCAAAGTCCATAACACCGTTGTGGCGCAATGTCCATTTCACCATTACGGCGCAATTCTCCATTTCACAACTATAGCGCAAATGCCCATCACACTGCTGTCTGTTCACCCCACTTCACACCTTTACCGCGAGTACCATCCTTGTTCCGCTCCCGAGACCCAAGAGCAGTGAACACGAACTCGAAACGAGTATTGGGCGCCTTGGCAGTGATGTACATCGACTCGGTGTCGCCCTTGATCTTCTGCAAATATACCCACTTACGTTGTTTATCGACCACTATTTCCAAGAATACCTTTCCATCCGACTCTATTCTAGTGCAAAAAGGCCATTTTCCCTCTGCGGGGTAGTCGAACTAATTTTTGCAAGGTGGTATTGTGAGCGCGCCCATGTATGCACCTAGTAGGACAAGTCGGTTTCGGGTTACTTCATTTCGTTATCTGGGAGTTATGTTATGCTGATTTGATCACATCGAAGATTGTGTGGCACATTTTGTATGCAATGTGAATATGGTGCAAGACAAATATGATTACCGATGTTGCCTTCTTGGCGTTGATTCCATGTATGGTGTTGAGTCCAATGGAGAGATTGATCCTGGGCATGGACGACGCGTGCCAGATGAGACGGAGATTCGTGATGCGAAACACGCCACGATCGCCATTGTTGCCCTGCAAATGTGAAGGGCATCAGAGTTTGTTACTGCGCAGTACTAGTTAGTGTTAGAGGTATTCGGGAATTTGGCCCCTTATGGACATTTCCAGACTGCTAATTGCAAGACCAGTCTAGAGGGAGCTTCCGACCTGACGTACTCGTAGCAAACGCGAACCTCCCATAAGGGGTTAAAACCAAGAGCGCCACGAACATTTGCGCCATAGTGGTGAAATTGACACTTGTATTCAACGCGCAAATGTGTAGGGAATTTGCGCAGCCCCTACTCTTGCCATTGTCATGCCATTGGCTGTAACCGATTATATGTAGAATGGGCTATCCTGTCTATATTTGTGTACCAACTCCTCTAAAATGGACGTTTCGAGTTTCTGATTGCGGGTTTGGTCTCCAGACCGTATTCTGGTATGAGTTTAGCACTTTGTTGTAGCAATTTTTATGTTTCCACTGGTACATAAATGTTGGACAGTAGTTATAGGAATGATAGGCACCACTTACTCAGGTTTCAAAAACAATTAATTGTTATAGTTGAAAACCTTAGTATCCTCGACGTTCTCGATTCTGTCAATGGTCAGCTCGCCGGGTATAAGGCGGAGCATTCTGAAATGCGTTCCCCTGGGTTGACATCGCACACTTCACGGGTTTGTGCTAGGGTGTCGCTATCGGAGGAACGATAGACTATGGTCCATAGTGCTACCTTTCTGTTTGTGCGCATTGGTGACTCATTTTATATCCTTTATCGTAGACAACATATTGGAATGAGTGAAGAGACATCAATGGTGTACCTTGTTTCCAGTAGCGGCACCCTAGTTTATGTCTGATGACCAAGTAACCGAACCTGTTGTCGACATCGAAGCGAATCTCGCGATCTTGCCACAGGGGAACTGCCATTGTGTCCGTTTTGAACCTCTAAAGGCACTCGTGGTGCTAGGAGGGGAAGTTAGTTGGCCTGCGACGACACAGTCACTGCATTGCCATGGCAACCAGAGGATTGGGCGGCGCGTATTCAAACTGCCAGTCTGAAAGGCCGTGGGAGAAGGGTAATGGGGGAAATGATGATGATTGACTCTATGGTGTCGCTTTTGGAATGTTAATGACAGCCTTTGAGTCCTCTCTCATTTCGCAGAGACAACAGGTTGGAAATCCCACTGGGAATGAAGTTAGATGGCTAGAAATGAACGGCTGTCAATAACGCCCCAGAAGCGGCACTCTATGATTGACTCATCACTTGTTCAGCGATTCGCTAATGGAGTAATTTCACATTAGTATCTATTCTTTTAAAGATTGAAGCTTACTCAATAGCGCACAAAGCAAAAATCTATGTTTACATCAATTCAGTGCTGCACAATCTCTACAGGAAATTTGAACAAATTGAGTTTTCGCTTCTGATGTTAACAAATGTTTCACAGACACAACCAGTAGCCAGAGGGCTTTGCTGGTGTTGCCCCTTTAAGATTACGATAGTTTTCGAATTGGAATCAGTTCCTGATTCAGGAGATGAACGCCCTTCTGAAGTGCTCGTTGAGGGATGCGAGGATCGTCGTTCTGTGCTATAAGATAGAGGAAGACGAAGAGGAGGATGATGAAGGTTTGAATTGTCTGAATCAGGGGAATTTTGCCGGGAAGATTACGGTAATAACTACTTTTTACACGGGAATGGTTACAGATTAGGGTAAGGAAAGCATGAACAAGATTTTTTCTGTCGTCTAATTCCATGAGGTCTGTTGTCTCCACGTTCGATAAATAACCGCTCTTAGGGAATCAGACGAATGAGAAATCCACTATACAGTCATTACTACCGATTTGGAAACCGTAGTGGTTAAAGACAATCGTTCGCGTATACAGTACGGTATACTATTGCATAATTGATAAACGCTTGAACACTATAGCACCCAGCTGAAAATGTGTTTCACCACTCCTTTTTGAAAACTGAGCAGACTAAAATCATTGCTATCTGATTAGGCGATGTTTCAGATTAACACATGCAATTATGGTAATGGTGCATTTGAATATGATTCAGACGATTAATGGAAGACAGCCCACGATCTGCACATAGCCCATTTGTGAACACGTATGAATAGGGAACCGAATCAAAGCAGAAGTGCACATTTATAAAAAAATGTCATCTAATTCCCTCGGAGCGATTGTCTCTCTCAATTGATGGATAACCGCTCCGAGGGGATTAGACGACAGAATGTACACATCTGCTTGTATTCCGTTCCCTACAGATGAATGATTTGATTGTGATTCAGGAGAGCAGCCTTCCACTTCAACTGCTGCATCCAAGAAGTCAGAGGAGTTTGACGCCATCGACTGGCTGTTCAACCAGGTACGGTAGACACTAGGGTTCTCTTATGGAGACCTTATTGACAGCCGCTGACCTCCGAGCCGTCTAACTTCATTGCTAGCTGTCGTCTCTCACTTCGCACAGAAGACCGCTAGGAGGTCACCGGATGTCAATAAGGTCTCCATAAGATAACCCTAGTAGGCACCATGGTTTCCAATAGGGTGACGCTATCAGTGGTGTTAATGCAAATGTCATTCTTCTAATCTCCGCGGAGCCTTTGTCTATCGCAGGAGACACTGATAGCGACACACTAGTCGCTAACCTAATCGGTAACTTTCTCGTCACTGTTCTCCACAGCGCTGTTGCCTCGGCTTCTGATAGACAATAATGCTGCGGAGAAGAATAATGACGAATTTATCGTTTTAAAAGCTCTAAAGGAGCGTCTATGTTTCATGTAATCGTTGGCTTTTGCTTTTCGCAGTTCATCAGGAATTGACAATAATTGACAATAATAACTCGAAGAAGAATATAAGCAAGTCGTGAAACATATTTGTTGTGGCTCAAAGAATCATCTAGACACGAACTTACGATACTTAGCGGAACGTTATTCATAAATCCAAGCGAAAAATTCAGGCGATTTGTCTCGTCGAGCAGTCTCACAGCTCAGTGTACTGGCTACGAGAGAAGCCTCTGGAAAGGTTTGTCAATGAAAACAATTCGGCAAAAACATTGGGCCGAACCGGGGATTGAACCCGGGACCTCTCGCACCCAAAGCGAGAATCATACCACTAGACCATTCGGCCGATGTTGTGAGAAGTGTTTAGGCTGCCTGTAGGATGCGAGCTCTCGTCCGTGCACCCGACGGTGCTACACGAAATGAAGCTCATCTATGCGGAGGATCCACTGAAAGACCTTCTGAAGCTTCTGATCGAGGAGCTGCCGGATGACTTTGATTCGTCGATCATAGTAGGAGTTTTCAGTTATCAGAGATTAGAAGATATGCGCGCTCTCATTGAACAAGTCGGGGAATACTGTATTATTCATCCCGTCGGAACTTTTACCCACTTTGAGAATCTCATTTGACTATTTATCCTATGGTCGAAACATTTCTGAATGAACATCTGATGGTCAGAGAAACAACGAAATAGCACGCAATAATGAGAGAACACAGTCGGCGAAAAACGTAACGAGCATAGTAGGCATAACAGTTGGGATAGTATGCACAATAGTTTATTTCCAGGTGGAGCTCCAATACGTGCCTGCTCTGGACAAACTCGCCGCCGCATTCGCCACTCTCCAGGTACTTTTTTCATTGAAAGATTAGAGGGCCTGGACATTTGCGCCATAATGGTGAATAGGATGATTGTGCCATCATTATCGTCATTCTCACGGCTCGTTAATCCGCATAATCCTTATTACGAAAATGGCAATGGCGCTCTTGTCTTTCACCCAAGTTTTACACCCCGTGAATTAATTCCGTTTGTTCAGAATGTATAGGAAAGGATGTTTTTACACTCAATTTTTGAACAGCCGCTCGACGTTAAATTATAGTCGTATTCAATTGTCGTAAATCCAACTGGGTTGCGGTATTTTATGTTAGCCACAAATGAACTACCGTATCCTCCAGGCCTCTCTTGACATTCCACCACCGTTGCCCGTGTCGCAAGATGTGCTGAAGACGCAACTCGACCTTGGACTAGGCAGTTCCTCGTCACAGGTATCTATGATATTTGGTTACTTGATCACTGTTCGTTCTTGCTGCATTCTAGCATGCAGAAAAATTTATAAATATAAAATCACCCCCGTTGAGAAAAGAAAAAAAAGTATGCGTATTATTAATTTGGGTGAAAGACAGGTGCGCCATGGACGTTTGTGGCATAATGGTGACATGGACACGTCCTTTAATGAGGACACAAGTCTCCATTCACCATTATGACGCAAAAGTCCATGGCGCACTTGCCTTTCACCCATTCCACAATGCTTTACCTAATTGGCATGTTCAATCGGTAAAGATGTGTCATTATTCCTTATTCATCGTCCTTTCAGAAGGAGAACAGGCCCGAATGGACAGCAGGCACAGGGGAGGAAGCATGGGAAGAGACTATGGAAGATGAGGAAGAGGAAGATGTAAGTCAAATTATTACATATTACTAGGGTGGATAAAGCAGGGCTGTTATTGACAGCCGTTCATTTCTAGCCGTCTAACTTCATTCCGAGCGGTTGTCTCTGCGAAGTGAGAGACGACCGCTAGGAGGGAAGTTAGACGGCTAGAGATTAGAAGAATGAGAACTGCACTTTACTACCGATTTTGAAACCCTAGTGTCTAGTTTAACTGTCACAAGGGGAAGTACATATTTTTCCTCATGTTCATCCCGAACGATCTCAAACCGGACTTTAAAGTTCCCGTCCACAGAAGGGAAACATTCAAATTCGCGCGCAAAATCGAATGTTTACCTCAAACTTGGGTGATTAAACCGAACCTAGTCTCTTCAGTGCATCGCACACGAGCCGGGTTCCAAAGGGGACCGGGGATGGGCGGAGCGGCCATCCCCCCCATCCCCTTTGGAACCCGGATCGTGTGCGATGTAAGAGTGGAGTAAGAGGAGGCCATCGA
>JACMIF010000868.1:12881-30226 GCA_014805445.1 Diplogasteroides magnus
TTGGAACCCGGATCGTGTGCGATGTAAGAGTGGAGTAAGAGGAGGCCATCGAGAGTCGATTCGAGACTGCCCAAAGCTACAGTATCCGCGAAATCCACAAAATCGAAGTTATTGCGCGCGCTTGCTGGCGCAATAACTTCGAATTTGAACCTTTGATCGCGGACTTGAGGCCACGGAAAGACTTCCGGTCACTTTTTCTTCCGATAACATGATATTGGCGCCGCAGTTGTTCGGAAAATGAAATAAAAAAGGGGGGTAATTTTTTCTGTGGACAGGTACTTTAACATTAAAAGTCTTTTATTGAGAAAAATGATGAAAACGGGCACAAATGTTCATGGCGCTTTTACGTTTCACTCATGTTAGTTGTATCCGAAAAGTAAAAGTCCCTGGTGATGAGAGCACTTTTTGGCAACAAATTCAAGTTACTACAGAGTATGATTAACTACCGGATCCCTTTATGAATTTTCGCTTTTACTTCATACCGCATTCGCGGCCCTCAGCTACCGTATTCCCAGTATACCTGCTAAGGGTCGGGACGGTGGAATGGGAGGCATCCTTGGAAATGGGGGCTCCGCCCTGAAATGGCCCGGGGAGCACCCTTAAATTCGACCCCCTTTGGGGTCGGTGGAAGACCCTTTATGATTCCCAGACTAATGATAAATTTACGACTGATTTTGAAACCCTAATGCCAACTCCTTGACCTTATGCGAACAATGCCAGTTGCATGAATGTTATGAGAACGTGGAAGCGTGATCTGGGGAAGTACCCTTTCTCATTTCCTGTCTCATCTGCGCGCCATTGAATTCGCAGATTTTGAGATGCACAAACTTTGTCCGATTGATATGGGAACATCGAGCAAATTGTTTTTGCTTGGTGCTCTTGATGCGATTTTTCTTATTCGATAGGATAACATGCATAGCTCTGTACATCTGGATCGTGATTGATTATGAGATTGTCTAAGCGTTCGGTAAGACTCTTGCTTCGCAGGTTTCTTTTTTCGTGCTTTTTGCAGTGAGAGATTACAAATACATCAATTTGTTAGATTGGCCGCGGAATATAATGAACCAATGCAACATGAAAGCACCTGGACTAGGGAACGACTTTTGTACTGACTTTTGTCTGCACACTCATTCGACGGACCGTCTATGATGAGCGAGAGAGAATGACTCATCGGTGCGCACTAGAGACCTCCAAACGAATACTATTCGAATACCAAAGTGCATTCTCTTTCTCTAATTCATTTCGAGCGGTTGTCTCTCACTGCTCATTGACGACCGCTCGGAATGACTTAGAGAAAGAGAGTGCATGTTGGTATTCGATTGGTATTCGTTTGGAGGTCTCTAGTGCGCACGGTACAAAATCGGTCCATAAGTCGTTCCCTACTCAGAACACTAATGGCTGTCAATCACAATTCCCATATCGCATGGACACTGTCCAATTTCTCGTCAGACATAGATAGAGACAGCGAGGTGTTTTCTATCATCCGATGTAGTCTAGTGGTTATGATTTGCGGCTCTCACCCGCAAGGCCCGGGTTCGATTCCCGGCATCGGAACAAACTTTTGAATTCGCGAGTATAACTAATCTTTTTTTCGTGTGAATCTTCTGTCGAATAGTAATCGCGTCATATTCGTCATAATAATTTATCACGATTTCAAAACCCATTAATATGAACAACGCAATATTTGGTTCTTAAATGAATTAGAAGCAGTAGTAAGTGGAATCGCAAGGTCTGGACTGACAGACATAATCGTAAGAAGAAGGGCCGCGGCAGCTGTCCCAGTGCCTCAATTGCCAGATTTATTCACCAAAATGAGATTCACCGTACCATTCGCTACTGTAGGTGCTTATTGCCACGGAATACGCGCAATCTCCTGATTCTGCAGTGCCATGGTAGTGGAAATTGTTGTACGTGCTGGTGGACTGAATTAGCATCTTTTGAGTGATTTCATATCCGAACTAAGGAGAAATTTCCAAACATATCAGTGATCAGTGAAAAATGTCTGGTTTCATACTCAAACTGCCAACCTTGCTAACAATAAGCACTCACATTATCATCCCAATTCCACACTCCTCCATCCTTCCTCAGCCCAATCCAGTATTTGGTCGTCGAAGGTGAAAACCCTGAAGGCGGAATCATACAATCTCTTAGAGAAGAAGCCCTCTTCTCACTATTCCTCAGGAACATTTGCTTCTCATCGTCATGAACCGCGGCCAAGATGGCATTCTGTCTCCTACACGCGGCCTCTGCAGCCCTTTGTGCAGCGGGAAGGTTGATTGGGTTATAGCAGCCACCTGGTCAATCGTTTGTATGGACTTGTTTTGACTGAGATTCGTACCATTGGGAACGTTTCTTTGGTCGTTGTTGACAGAAAACCCGATTTGGTTATGAACACAGAAGCAGTTGGCTGCAAAACACGACAAATTCACCACGAGGAGTCACGATTCGGTGTTCACCGTCGCAAAATGCCTGCCCTAGATCGCGGTGGTGGAAGTCCTCGGTATTCGTGAAGTAGTATCCTGGTGAACCGAGGTTTTTCAGTCCTGGCAGGGCATTGCTGGCTCGTTGAACGTACTCTGCACGACGGAAATGACTCGTGTGTCATAAGACCTGACTCACCCAGAATCATGATTACTCCGCCTTCGTCTTTGAACTGCTTAGCAGCATCGTAAATTCCATCGCTGAAAACATTTTCATCTTTTTCACTCTTTAAAAAGAACATGAAACTGATTGAAGTGAAAATTTGGATACGAACTTGTAAGCCCCGGCCGCAATAAGAATGACCCGTCTAGTGTTGTTCCTTGCAGCGTTGCTGTTGCTTTTGAAGATGTCCAGAGCGACGTCGATTGCCCTTACAATTAGGCTTCATTTATTATTTCCCGTAGCTTTCAGTCCAAACCTTGTAATATTGACTGTTTGCCCGGCAAAGTTTGGCAGATCCATGTCGAAGATGTCGTCTGTGGAGTCGAAATTACGCACAACCTGAACATACAATATATCTTCTTTTTTATAACGCCTCTTGGTACAGACGATCAAATGATAATGTATTACCTTAGTCTGCAATCCGTACGCGACAACGGCAACTCGTGTGTAGAATCTGCCCGAAGGTGTCCGTTCCAGGGTGAGCTGTCCCAGTGCTGTCTCGATGGCCGCGGTCACCTGGCACATTTGAATGTGGATGACATTTTCAGGCGTATCAACACCAGCTGTTATTCATGTCTTCACGTTATGGATAATGTTAAAGCTGTCAATGACTCACCGTCTGCATTCCTTCATTTCCCATTGCGTCGCTAGTGTCAATGAGCACTACTAGATCCAACCAGATGGACGATTGACTGGGACAGCTACAGTATCCAGGCGGAATGGCTGATTGGAATATTCCAGTATCGATAGTTGAATGGATCAATGGAGATACTGTTGTTTCGGAGGCGTTGTCTCTGTCCACTGGTAGTGGGTTGACTAAAATAGCACGATAATGTTCCGCTGACTCTTTCTATCAATCAAAGGGAAAGGTCTTATTATACATCCTAATTGAACTGTTGCTCTAGTCTATATATCTCGCATTTGAAACATATTCCGTGACGACGAAATAGCACGTAAAAATGAGAGACCAGGGTGGCATTCAGGTGTGAGACGCGTACTAGGAATAACAGTTCAGATGGGATGCATAATAATAGACTCGTTTTTCTTACCTATGTGGGAGGAGAGGAGAAAGAAGGATAAAGCGAGGAGGAAGTTCATCATTCGATGCGAGGATGAGATGTTTGGGCATCGTTCTGTCTTATATACCCTTACTGATATCTTATCTTACTGTTAGGTCAACAGCAACTACAGCTTCATCATTCTTTTCGATGGAGCTTATGATAGTGAGCATGATGTATGGATGATTAGCATACTAATGGTAGAATCATAACAACAAACAATCCATTGCTTGATGGAGCAAAAACAGATACCTCCCCTGGTAGATAGCCGATCGTTGAGCACTAGTCAACAAAAGTAATCTATGCTTAATTCATCATTGTCCAAATCGCTGTTATTCTTACGCGTTTGATAAATAACACAACGCTGACAATAGAAAAGGGAAGGTCGTCTAGCGCATCGCTTCGCCAATTTGACTACGCCTAACCCTTTGATAAGAGAAGCAATGAAGCATATTTTTTTCCTGAAATGAGCAATTCCATAATACATGTAAATATCTATGTGTTTCTAGTCATTAAGATTGAGTCCACTCCACAAATGTATTCGTGCCCAGCGTAATTACTGATCATTTCAGCCCGATTCGCGTCCCCTGTCCATCGTGGTCCTTCCATTCGACGAGGAGGCCGTCTATGTGGCCAGTCTGTACACGGACGCCATCTTCTCCTTCGACAGCAAGGGCATGATGAGGAGAATGACGAGTGGAGAGGTACTGGAGTAATCATATGAGTTTTTGATTCCAGAGTACAAATATAGTAGCTGTAATATGGATTGAAAAGTTTAATACTTGGTTGAAGAACCAGCTTGTAAATCAAAATACTGTAATGTATATCTTTGTTCGTGTGAATACGTATCCAAGGTGCTTTTTCTATATTCGGTTTAGCATGCATTGTTGTTTTTGTGAGAGACTTGTGGATTTTTACATCTTGTTTTTTTGAGATTGTTGAAATGATAACTTTTCGTCCACATTTTTGCTTCCACGATGTTTGTTACTTTCCGAGTTAAATCTTCCGCTGCCATTAATAAATTCGTTCTATGCTTGTAAAACATAACAAATTTGATCAACTTGATGACGTTGTTGTTGTAAAATTGTTGCTGCAGAACGTGCTACAACCTGGTCATGTGACCATATTTTCTGATATTTGTCAAATTCTCTTCTGACTTGGGGTCTTTTGTGTGTCTTCGACACGTCTGACGCCTACATTATAGGAAAATACAGTGAGTTGAGGTCATGAACGCTCGTCATGGTGCAAAGTTTCTTGGAAGTGCAGACTCGACTACGCATCCAAAGCACTAATCCCAATCAGCTAACTGTTTGTTTTATCTTGGCCATGTGACCATATTTTCTGATATTTGTCAAATTCTCTTCCGACTTGGGCATTTTGTGTGGCTTCGACACGTCTGATGCCTACATTATAGGGAAATAACGGCGTTTGTTGAGGTCATGAACGCTCGTCATGGTGCAAAGTTTCCTGAAGGTGAGCTCGACTACGTATCCAGCACCGATCCTAACCAACTCGCCGTCTGTTTTATCTGCAATGCCCCTGTCTCTCTTGGTTCAAGAGCACTTAAGCGACGGTAAAGCGAGAGAAAGCGCGGTATCCTGCTTCCACGATGCTTCTTATCATGGTGATAAAATATCACCAGAGAGCAAAGGGCTTATCTCGAGTTGCCCAGTCCGATGAATCCACGCTGTTTCACGTCCTTTTTCTCTGCTAGACACTTGTCTCTCACTAATGAAAGGCAAGGGCTGAGAAGTGTGGAAGAGTGGTCATATTCAAGACAAAGACTACAAGAACAATGACTATAAAACAGAGACAGAAGGGGAACAGAAACATTGCAGCGTTATCGCGACAGTCTCTCACCAGCGTCTGCTTATTTGAACTTGCGATTTCAGCGTGGGTTCTTTTTCTACAATGATGCGCTGTCTAGCAATCGCCACCTTGGCCGTCGTGCTGCAGAGCAGTAAGTTTATTTATTTATTATTTATGTTTTATCGCAGTACACTGGTAGGACCACATCCCTCTATGGATTATTCCCTGACACCGAAATAAAGAATTTTTATAGATCGTTCATTAGCAAAAAGGCCGCACCAACTAATTGAAATTTCTCTATCGATTGATTGCAGCACTGGCATGTCAGCCCGGACACACCACCATGTACAACGGATGGTGCATGCGGTTCTCGGACTGGTGGGAGATCTACGACCACGGATTCAAGGTTAGTGTTTTCCATCGTTAATAGCTCCGCAATGACACACTGTTTGTTCGAGAAGAGAGAAGCAATGGTAGAGATTTTGTTCAGGATTGCGAAAAGGATGGCACACACCCTCCCGTGATCACCTCTGAATCGGTTGGTTTGTCTTATTTACATCAGAAGTACCTGCAAATATGGTGATAACTGGCGATGGAGAGGAATCAGAAAACAATGAATTCATCCAGGACAACGAAATGCTTCGCGAAGTCGGCAACCACCACGGACACGGGTACAAGCTGCTTCTGGGTGAGTCATTGCCACTTGTATACTCCACTTGTGACGGATTCCTATCGGTAAACTGCCTCTGTTTATTATGCATCCTAACTGAACTGTTGCTCCAGTCTATATATCTCCCATTTGAAACATATTCCTGAACGACGAAATAGCATGTAAAAATGAGAGACCAGGGTGGCAACCAAGTGTGAGGCGCGTACCAGGAATAACAGTTCAGATAGGATGCATAATATTGCTCATTTGAATCCTGCAGGTATCCACTGCGACCACAGCCGCGGACAGCTCCGATGGATCGACGACACAGAGTTCACGTACAAGAACTTCGCAGACTCTAGTGAGCATTTTCATTAGCACATCGACATGGGAGTTTTGAAACTTTCGCAGTCTTCACTCGCTTTCGCTGAACTCTTCAGTATAATAAATGAATCGGTAGGTTCAATACCCCCTATAAGGATAGTAAATGAGCACGGGATTGAGAGAATTGATTTCGACACACTCCATTACAGACCTCGACATGTCTTGCAGTGGATCAATGTACTTCGCTATTGACAGAAAGAGCGGCAAGTGGGTTAGGGTAAGTCTCATTTTCGTGTTTCTATTTTTTAATTGATAATTTTCCGCATTACCATCTACTGTTCCTGCCATTTATGAGATTTGCTAGCTTCATGTATTTTAGGTCAAGCCCAACACACTCGTTTACGTGGATCTCTTCTGTCAAGAGAGCAGGCCACCAACGCGTGAGTATCTTCGTTTGATGATTCATTCATGGACTGAGTAATTTACTTCTGTGTTTCAGAAGGAAACTGCGCCACGCACTTCACTCCCATCACTACTGCCAGCGGAGACAGTGGACTCTGCTACAGAGTGAGCATTATTTTTTTGTTTACTTTGGGTAGCAACGCCCTGTTCACTTTGAAAATAATCAAGGCCGTTGTCCGTTTGTATGTGAGACAGGATAGATGGCAACAGCGCCGTGGACATTTGAGCCCTAAAGGTGAAGTGGACAGATGCGCCAGCATTATCGTCTCTCTAGTGTCACTGCGTTTTCTTGTCTTCCACCGCGCCAAACAATGTCGACTCGCTCTTATCTAGGATATTTATCCATTCAGATTCAACCTGGAACAACAAATTGGCAGAACGCAGAGAACATTTGCTACGACGACTACTCGCATCTTCCGCTCATTCACAATGCTGAGGTGAGCACTTCATTTCTGAATCGAATACAATACAATACAATAGCAATCAGTGTCAGAGCGTAAGCTCTGGGGATAAAGGGTAGTCTTCGTTTAGTCTTAAATGTTCCGTCGAAATTGTTTTCTGTAGTAAATCCTTCCAAGAAAATTCACAGGGTGTTGAATCCTTGATCGAGACGTTTGAATATAACGAATACGAAATTGTTTTCAGGTTAACGACTTTCTCCGACGCACTGGGGTCGCCAATGGTTTCACGAACGGATTCCTGATCGGACAGCACGGCCCGAGTGAGAGCAACTTCGGATGGGTGGATGGATCACCCACTGACTACAACAACTTTGAGAGTGGTAAGGTTTTCTTAGAAGTCTTCGGACTGACGCGATCGTCATATTGTCTTCTTTGTAATTATTTTCTTCGCATTCGTTTGAGCTAAATACAGCCCCCTTCGAGTTCATTAGACGAATGAGAAATGCACTTGGCGATCATAAAACTCCAGTCATTATTGGCTATCCAACATGTCATCAGGCTTCCCCGCCCTCGGATTCGGTGACTGTGGAGCGATGGATGTGAAGGGAGGAAAGTGGGTCAACGTCAACTGTGGCTCCAATCAGCCATACATGTGCATGCAGGAAGGTACGGTACTTACAGTATGCACAAACATTTAGCCAGAAGTATTTTCCCTAGCGAACGGAATCCAGGCAGAAGTGTACATATCTGTCGTCTAATTCCGTCGTAGCGGTTGTCCGTAACGTAAGAGGGACAACCGCTTCGACGGAATTAGACGACAGAAATATGCTTGCTCTTCTTCTTGGATTCCGTTCCCTACTTTTCACACATGATGCTGAGCTGTTATCTGACCAATGAGTAACATAGACGCTCGTAGCTCTTCCAATACTTGATCAAATCAGCAGTCAAATTCCTTGCAGCCGTCGGCCGCTCCACCGAGTCTCCTCCAATCTGCCCCAGCAGCGTGTTCAACAACACCGGAACGGTTTGTCATCATCGTACCAAACAATGAAAGAAGTCGAACATTTTAGTAATATCTAGGATTACGCATAGTTCCATGGGTCATTATAGAGAGTTATACTTCTAGATTACCTCCCCTGGCTTCCCGTGGCAGGCTAACGTGCCCTGCGACTTCTTCCTTGAGGTCGACGCCGGAGAGAATGTGGAACTGGAGGTTTGCATTCATTACAATTTGGCTTTAAGTATGTATACATCTGTGATCTCAATAATATCTGAATAAAACTCCGCCACTTCATCGCCCTCTGAACTGTTGGCATTTAGACTAGAGTCTCCTTCGACACAAAAACACAATGTGTAGCTCTGGTTGTGATGACCATAATGGCGATGACAAATCATCACACGTCACTGATCACAAATCACAGATGGAATTACATTCATTGTTTCTTCAGCTCAACTTCATCGAGGCGAACGAGTGCTGCGACTTCCTCGACCTGTATGATGGCACCATCGGAGGAGCTCTTCTCTCGAGGTCACTACTAGTGTTTCTAAAGCAGCACGAAATCAGAGAAACATTTCCAACCAGAACTCTCTCTCTCTCTATACGTTCATCAGTCGTTAGAATAGAACGATTGCCAACTTGTACAACAAGCACAGAAGTGCCAGAAATGAGCCGGGAAACCAACCTCTTATGAATGGTAGTCTTTGTTAAATCGGCAGTAAAATGCATTCCCATTTGGTCTTTTTCACTCGGAGCGGATCTGAATAGAGCGTAGAGCCAACTGCTCCGAGGAAATTAGACGAATGAGAAATGCACTTTACCACCGATTTTAAAACCCTAGTGCACAAGCCGTCTTTTTTGCTGTGGATCACTCTGTTAAAGAAAGAAAAATCTTCATACTATGAGTTGAATGGATCAGTATACTGATTAGAACGAGCATTTATGCAGAATCTCCGGCTCTAACAAGTCTGGTCAGAAGTACCACACGAAGAAGACGAACATCATGAGGGTCAGCTGGAACCCCAGTGGAGCAGTCAATGTCAAGGGATTCAAGGTTCGTCTTCCTCATCACATTTGGCTTACAACTAATCATGAAACACTAGTTAACAATTTTGCACGCATAATCGCTCCAACTTTTCATTATGCTTTGGAAACAGTACATATTTTTGAAAGATTAAATTCTTAACCATTTTGTTCGTATTATCTTTTCATGCTTTTCATGAACTGGCGAAACGGAATTTTCCGCTCAGCACGTTCTCTTATCGGACGAGCTGATCGTTATCATGATAACATTTTGATTATTGCAGGCGACGTTCCGCATGGTCAACTCGTAAGACTGCGACCTGTTGTAAAGATGAATAAATATATTATTATCATGGCTTCTCGGTATGAACAATGAGAACAGCACTCGACAGAAATTTAGCAGGATACAGACAAATTCCTATTCTTCATCTCATATCATTTTCTGGTAAGGGCCAAGGGCCCTTAAGATTTCTGTGCTAATGTCCATCACTTCGTGCTCTACCTCGTCATCAGAATCGAACGTTTATTGCGAGCTTGACGCTATGGGTACAATATATCCTTCAAACAACCGCCGTAGTAATCAGCACTCCAAAGCTCGAGTACTCATCAAAGCGTGATCTTTTGAACTAGACATTATTTAAATAACGAAGCTACTACTAGGTACTAGGTGGTCTGCCCCCAAATTGACGATAAAACAATTCCAGTTTTATCGCACTAGATTATATTCAAAGTACAACTCCCCTTTTTCGTAAACGCGGAAAGTTATTAATGGGAAACAGCTTATGCATTTTGTATTTTCATCCTTGCAACTTCTTTCAACGTTTTACTGAACATGGGAAAATTAAAAACAACGTGTTTTGCTAATCAAATCAACCGTTCTCGACAGAGAGTGTTTCTCACGTTCAGTCTAGGGAGTCCATCTCATTCTCCTCTATCCTTGTTATTGCGTGTGATACCATAGAGAGGAATTAACATACTTTACCACACATAGGGAATAGAAGGACAACAGCAGCACCACAGATAGTAGGAGAGGCATTGGAGGATGTGCACATACGATTGATCCGGTTGTACCTTTATCCTTACGGTGAATATGGAGGAGATGCATAGAAGGGCAGAGGCAAGTATAGAAACATGATGGGCTTCAGCGGATTCAACTCAGCACTTGACTAGATGACTAGCTCTAGGAAGCTCTCTACAATGAGTCTCCGTGATCTAATATACTGAGAGGAAGAGTCAGAGAATAGGGAGAATGCATTGAGGGCAAGGAACGCTATTGAAGCACGTTACTTTAAACCACTTACGGGAACAAAAGGGAAAGTGTTCGCTTGTCCGCGAAACATCTAGACATGTTCCTTTAACGCATGGCATAAGGAATGGGAACGGACGTGAGGGGTGAGCGATCTCAAGATAACGGAAATGGGAGAGGTTAACTGGGTGAACGTGTACTCTCCCTAAAGGGCTTTTCATCACCATCTACAACGTAGCGATCGGGCTCACGTAGTATAGCCGATGGTCGAAGTCGAATCTCCTTGTTGCAGGAAAGGCATTCAGTATTCGATACGTGGATCTGTTACTCATCAGCTATACTTCGCACCCTGGATGATAATGCAAACAGTGAACTGATCGATCTCTCCGTAACTCCAAGATTCGGATGAATGGGGATATTCACTTTCCCTTCTGTGGACGTGTACGATATCCTCATTCCATAGGGAGTGAAGGTCATTGAATGGGGTCTGTAAAAAGATACCTATTACATACAGTTGGTTTTAAGTGACTATTTTTTAGCATACAGTGGTAGGGATTCCGCCCATTGCATGGGGATTCCGGCGGAATCCGCCAATTCCCCCAGTCAAATAACTTTGTTTGTAGAAACATTCAAAATTTCTGGATTGCACAGATCGACGCAGCATAAAATTCTCTACAATATCGGCTACTTGAATCATTCCGAAAATCAACGATCGCCATTAAAATTAATATTTTAAAATAAAATCGCTCCTATGTATTTCTTGTGAAACATAGTTGCCCTCTCCGTTACACGTGATGAACCAAGCAACAGAGAGCGCAACTATATGTTTCATAGGAAATACATACGAGCGATTATATTGAAAAATATTAATTTTAATGGCGAAAGTTGATATTCGGAACGATTCAAGTAGCCTATCTTGTAGAGAATTGTATGCTGCGTCGATCTTTGCTAACCAGAAATTTTTAATGTTTCTACAAACAAAGTTATTTGACTGGGGAATTGGCGGATTCCGCCGGATTCCGCCGGAATCCCCATGCAATGGGCGGAATCCCTACAACTGTATTAGCTCGCCATATATGAAAAGGTTCAGAAAAAACATTATTCTACAAAGACGTTTCTAGAAAATACATTATTCCACAAACCATGTCGATCAAATAAAATCAAAATTGAATTTTTGAGACTGCGCTATGGGAAACTCCCACTTGCTTACCTATGCATATTTTATGTCTCCCCCACTTATCAAATATAGACTGAAAGCATTTCGATAAATATTTACCTCCGAATCCGAGTCCGAGATGACTTTATCCTTGTGATGCATTGCTATATCGACGTTTCTGCATCTCTGGTGTAGCCGATGACATTGTATTCTCGGTAGCTTTATACACTCACGATTCTGAAATATAATTGTGAATGAAGGTCCGGAAAACGACTACTAAAATATTTGCCGTATTATGCAGAAAAATATGGAACATTTTCTTGGCTTTGAAAAGGGTCACTTACCCGGAAGATGAGTAGCTTCCAAGTAAAACTGAGTTAGGATTCCGCGTAGTGGAATGGAGCATGGTCGGTCAGTGTAGGTGACCTGTCAAAACGATTGGCTGAGTGGCAGAATGAGATTGGAATTGATAATAGAATACAGATGGGGATTGGGACTCAAAGGGAATGCTTCGAGGTACTGTCGCAAATGAACGACAAAAAGATTCAAGGAGAAAGAAGGCGAGGTGACCAGAGGGTGAATGAGTGATTGAATGAAGAATGTAATTTCGCGGACTTTCACTCTCGGTAACCTTCCCAAGAAGGGATCGCGAGAAGAAGAGATACGATGAACGAGTTCTTGTGTTTTTCCTCTTAGGATGTCGCTATTAGGGGGACGCTTTTTGGAAAATAAATGCATCATTTGTACTACAAATTTTGTAGTCTCTAGTCTTCGAATAGCGGTCGTGTATCACTATCAGAGACACCCTCTAGCAAAAGAGCAAAGACGACAAATGTTGCATTCATTTTCCAAAAAGCGTTCCCTAGTCGCTATCAGTAACTTCAGTGTAATTGTCAAAAAATCTAATCTCCGTGAAGCTGTTGTCTATCACTAGCGAGAGACAACTGCTCCGTGGAGCATAGACGAAGGACAATTGCACTGAAGTTATTGATAACGATGCACTAGTTTTTCCCATTACCCGAAGATGCAAGAAGTGTTGACAATTGATTTATTTTATTTGGCATTTTTTACAAAGTTTAATTCAACGAAAATCACTATTGGTCAAGGGTAAAACTAGGGGCGAACACTCAATTCTCCAACATTGCGAATGTGTTTGGGTATCACAAAGATGACGAAAACACGGAAATGAGAAACATTCAAGGAATTCCATGCGAACAGTAATGGAATTGACTCGCCGTAGACACTAGTGTTTCTAAAGCCGTAATTTTATGGGAAAAAGTTCATTTAATTCATCTAAACTCCGAAGAGCACTCGTCTCTCATAAATGATCGACAGCATAGAAAAATTGCCGATTTATAAACACTAGCAGACATTGATTGGTCGCATTCAGAAATTAATCAGATCCATTATTTTCATGAAGCAGCCAATGGTCATCAGGATAATTGCTTAGAAGTTGACGATTCAAGGTTTTGGAGGAATAATCAATGTACCTTGGTTAGCCTTTGCTCTGCGCATTTTCGTCGATCCAAAAGATGCACAATACTTCGTCCTGGAGGGTTGTTGTTGGAGCCATCAAATACACTGCAAATCTAAAGGAAATGGCCAGGTTCGTCACTTTCCAAAATTGCTCGTACCTCATCAAAAATATCTAAATACCTCGCAATTCCTCATGGCTTACTTACCGAGAAAAGATGAGTAGCTTCGTTGTAAAGTTGAATGAAGGTGCGGTTTTTTTTGTTTTTTCAACACCAATCGTAAGAAAAGAGGCGACATTTCTGAAACGCCATCAAATCTTGACTGATTTACCCATTTTGATGAACCTGTCATTTCGCGTCTATGACAGAAGACAGAATATCGCATTTGGGAACAACTTTTCTGCAGATATGAAAAAGCAACGACTTCGGCGACGAGAAATATACAACCAAATTGAGCATGCAAAGGAGGCGAAGGGGCTGGTCATTTAGCAGGGGTTCAAAAACTGTAAATTTGCTGTTATTAGCCTCCGCCGCGCGCTCGTCTATCATGGAGTGAGACAATAGCGCTACGGAGAAGGCTGTCGACAAATTTGCCGTTTTAGAACCCCTGATTGGTCGATGGTCAAGATCTAGAATAACCCCGTCCTGTTCGCCAGAACGTAGTCAACCACTGGCCCTGCAATCCTGGCAAGATCATGATCATCCCAAGGAACATGAGATATGGTCGTTCGGCTCCGGATACGGTATGTGGGGAAGGGTACTGTAGGATCGTGGCTTACGGTAGAAATGTGCAAAGGAATACTGTAGGTTTTGATGTTCTGTAGAAGAGTACTGTATGAGTACCGTATTGTTCACAAGGCAACTCTCTTATAGGCAAGAACTGCTAGAGACCTCGAATCGATTCACGAAGTGCATTCCTTTTGTCTAATTCATTTTCGAGCCGTTGTCTCTCACATTTGATAGACAACCGGTCGGCAATGAATTAGAGAAAAAGAATGTACTTGGTTGTCTATTCGAGGTCTCAATTGATCATCTTTCAATTTGACTGCCCCCTCTCTTCATTTGCATGTCTCTTGTTGTCTCATTCGTATCTCTCCTTCCCTCCTCCATTCATTCTATCGCCCGTCGATCCTTCTGAGTGGCTGATCCTTCTTCAATCCCTCAACGCTCGGTCTGTTATCGTCCCAATCCGCCTCCCTCGACCCTCTCTTCTCCGATCCTACCGTTGTGCCTTCATCTTAGCACCTACTATGCACAAGCATTACCAATATTTCATGCTTAGATACAGTAAAAATAATAATATTTATTGCGATTTCAAGTTAATTCGATGACTCAGGGTACTGAAAAGAAGATTCAAGGTTGTTCAGGTGACATGCGCTGCTTCGGGACCAATCTCTTCAGTCTGCTCCATTTGATCGCCCACACTGTCTTGTCTAAAGATCCACGCGGTGCCAACTGGAAGGAGGAATGCGATGTGACCAAGGTATCTTTCATTATGCCTATCTGCATAATGTCTGTATGTCTAGGTAACATCAATGGTCACAGAACGCTGTTAGAATGCTCATTAGACAAAATATAGTGGAATCGATGTTCAAAAGTTAATAATCATGCCTATTATGTTATTCATAGGGGCACCCACAAGGGGATAGCGGTCACACGGGTCGGACAGATATGTTGGCCAATTAAATCACAAGTTTAACTCTCACATTCCAACCCGTTTCTCCAGGGAATCTTTGGTCACGGGCACCGGTAGCAATTGAAACCAGAGATTGGCCAGTTCGAAAAAGTTGGTATGAATGCGGGGAAAATCGCAAGGCATAAAATATTTATTTCAGACTTGTCTCGTGCCCCATATCTGCATGTATTCGAGCAATACTGATTGGTTGTACCCGTTCAGCTATGAGGAATACCGCAGCTATGGAGATACGTGTTCCGCAGGCTTGCTTTACAGGTGCAGTTGACAGCCACATACCATCAAGTCATCATTTCCAATTTAGTCCCTTCAATGACACCCACCACGGTCTTGAACTTTGGTCCAACACCGCGCCAGCCTCCAATATCACCGTTACGACTGCCCAATGGGAAGAATATGGATCTCCTCCCCCCCATTCCATGCAGTGATGAAGAATCAAAGAGATTCCCTAACAGTGAGATGAGCTTAGAGAAATCTCTGAACCAGTGAATTATAGGACTCTACATCAGCGATGGAAATATTACATACTGCAAATTCATTCTCCATGTAAGTTGCGCAATCGTAAATCAGCATGAAAAACATTCTAGCAAAGCTACTTCATGGGCGACAAAGATGTAATTCTAATCTCTAGCAAAGGACAGTCAACGACACATGGGCAGATCGACCTCTACAAGGAATCCGGTATGATATACAATCCGTTTTCAAATTACAACTATAAAATCGAATTCATAGTATTACTGCTATTCTGTCGGCAATCGTTTTGGGTTCACCTCAATAATATTGAGTATAGACATGGTCTTTAGGGCCGAGTGGAGAGAGGCACTTTAGATGTGGAGAGAAATTTTCACGTAAACAGAGTTGAACGTCAGTCTCTATATATTGTCCACGAAACCTGTTTAAAATCATAACATGCAAATAGAGAGTGCATAGGACGAGATTGAGAGGGTTCGTACTTCGATTACATGACTAAAACTAGATACCATCATGAAAAGTGTACATTAGGGATATTTTATCGAGACGTTATTCACAGCCGCTGTCCTCGTAGTCGTCTAACTTCATTTCTAGCGAGCGTTTCTCCCCTCTCAGAGACGACCGCTGGGAATGAAGTTAGACGGCTAGGAGGACACCGGCTGTCAATAATCTACATCTACATTTAATATCGGTTGCAACTATTCGCATAGCAATAATTTTCAGTGGAGCTTTGCCGTACCGACTCTCACACGGTGTTCACTTGCCCTGAAGATGACAGCGTGGAATGTCTCAAGAAGGTATCGTTAGTGGGGAAATTTATTCCAAATGCGGGTTTCATAACACAACTGTCTTCAATGGCTTTGAAAGTTCCAATTTTAAACGGGTCGAAGGCCCACATTATTGGTTGTTGAGTGGCCTTGCTCACCGTGGTTTTTCAGGGAGATATTGTTCACTTCTTTCATAAACATGAATACGGTTTTCACAAGCTGGCTTTCAAGTGTGGAAAGGAGGGCTACCGTCTCGAGTATGTCAACACACAAAATTTCTGCAAAATTTCTCACTATTATGTACAGTCGCTCGTTTTTGCTGTTTTATGTTCAGTGAACCTTTGCAATTTTCATAAGCAATCTATTTGAATTGCAGGCACTTTACCGATGATGGATGGAAGGACGCCGGTGCCAATATCACTTGCAGGGCTCGTTTTTGGAGCACTAGTGATAAGGTAAAATTATTGTTCCCCCAAGCAAGACACTTTGGATAGTAAGGCACTTATGGTTACAAATAATTGGGTATGCATATGGTTCTATGACTGCTACAATACAATAGAATGTCGTAAAGTTAATGCAGTTGTGAATTTCACGTACTTCTTGTTTAGAGTGCCCCTCCAACTATTCGCTGCGTCAAGTACTTGACCAAGACTTCCCCTGCTCCTCCCATCCATCCCAAAGAGACCGATGAGAAGCCTTAAGAACACAATGGACGAGAGGGTGAAGGTCTCCTGAGACCTTCACCCTCTCGTCCATTGTGTTCATCTTCGCAGTGATGGTCCTCGTATAGAATTGCACTGATAAAGTCGAGTTTTGACCGAGAATCTTTCAAAAGTTACAATAAAGAAAAAAGATGCATATTCTCATACTCATATTGGTCACTCTGTAACCTTCCAAAGAGAGGATAGCGAGATGAAGAGATAAGATGATCAAGTTCTTATACCTTTTCTATCAAGCAAGCAAGCAAGCGAGGCGATGTTCTCGAAAAGTAACCGTGACTGAATTACTCAACTAGCGGGACTACGCTCACTGCGTGAGCTCCGTCCCGCTAGTGGTTTGGGGTCCGTCCGGGTAAGGGGCCTCATTCAAGTACAAGCTTCGTTCGTCATACC
This sequence comes from Diplogasteroides magnus, assembly GCA_014805445.1. Taxonomy (NCBI): domain Eukaryota; kingdom Metazoa; phylum Nematoda; class Chromadorea; order Rhabditida; family Diplogasteroididae; genus Diplogasteroides; species Diplogasteroides magnus. The sequence goes on from JACMIF010000868.1 coordinate 30,168, forward strand.
GAGTAAAATGCTTGGAACGAGTTTTGCGAAATAGAGGCTTGTAAAAATTGTGACTTTAA
>JACMIF010000869.1:0-30219 GCA_014805445.1 Diplogasteroides magnus
TTTTTTCCAAGCAACTGGTACAATACCCGTGATAAGAGAATTATGCATGATAATTGAAAGAGGATAAGCCACAGTAAAATCGCATTTACGATAAAATATGTTCGGGATGGAATCGGGAGACGTGTTACACTTAGATTGCAAGCTCCGGATAGCACTCAAAACCATTTCAGGGGAAATGAAATCAAACTGAAGCGGAATAATAGGATTGGGGACAGGAGGGAGGGGGCAAGACATTGGTGAAGAATAAACTGAACAGAAATGAGATGAAAATAACATAGCTTTAACATAAGCATCAGTCACTTTGGTACCGTTCGAAACTATAGCTGGAGTCCTTTCAGAAACAGGATTTAAACGATCCCTAAAGATACGATAGTAATCGCCATATGATGAATTATGGATAAGACGCGCCTCAAGATCCATTTCAAATCGGGAGAGAGCATTTCGATACACAGAAAGAGAATCTATGGCATATTGTGAATGGGGTGCATAATTGTAAGCCCTATTTGCTCGACTATAAAGCAATCTAATACGACGAGGATATCGCTTATTGCCTGATCTCAATTTGCACAATGGAACATACTGAACAATTAATTTCGATACGATGTCAACAAAGACATCGTAAGCAGAATTAGCATCAGTAGAGTTAAGCAGTAGAGTCCAATTTATAGAAGCAATTCGAGAGTTAATAGCATCCCAGTCCGCAAGATTATAATTACGAAATGATTGAGAAATATGCCTCTGAACACTACATGACGCAAGATGAAATGAAATAGAACAATGATCACTCGTAGAAAAGGGAGGATTAATAGAGACACGTTGAATAACAGGCCAATTACAAAGAACTAAATCTAAGATATTTGCGCCACGCGTAGGAGAATGAACATGTTGAACATAATGGTTATCACATATAAATTCAAGAAAGGCGGAGGAAATATCATTAACAGGAGCAGAAAGAGAATTCCAATCAATAGCAGGAAGATTTAGATCACCGGTAATCACAATAGGAGAAAGGGCACTGGATACATATGGGCGAAGAGCCAGCAAAAATGATGATAGAGACTGGGAAGTAGAATTAGGAGATCGATATGTAGAAATTATACGCACGGATGAAGCAGGAAGGCGAACAGAATCAGAACGATGAATATCGATAACTACGCATTCAATAGAATCAGCAGAATATGAGAAAATGATAGACGGATTAAGAATAGAACGCGCAAGAATCAAAGCTCCTCCACCACGCCCAATAGCAGCATCCCTATCCGCTCGAAATATCATATAGCTAGAGGTACAGTAAACAGAATCAATATCACCAGAGTCTAACCATGTTTCCTGAATGGAAATAATACCGTAATCTAGTGAGGCCAACATAAACTGCAATTCATAGACCTTATTATGCAAACTTCTCGCATTGAAAGTGCAGACGTTCAAAAGATCATAACCGGAAGTGTTTACAACAGGCTGGCTACACAAATTAGGTAAATGAAGGGAAGAAGAGACAGACTGGCTACACAAATTAGGCAAATGAAGGGAAGAAGAGTCACGTGAATAAGAACTACCACCCTTGAATCCCTATGTATGAGTGGGGAAGGGACGAGAATAAGTGTATTTGATGACATCGAGATCACGGACACCGTAGAGAATGCTACCCTCAGCCTGGTTCAGTTCCCTAGCACGCGATTTGGCTGCCCTTTCCAGATCAAGTTCGGGACGGGTAAGATCTCGCCTGACATATCCTCCGGGGTGCTCCTTCATGATCGCGGGCCTCTTCCTCCACACTCGTTCCAGAATGGCAGTACGCATCTCAGCAGTGGGCACTTCGACCTTGATGGGACGGCGACGGGGCTTCGACTTGTCTGAGTGAGGCGGGTTAGTGGGATGCCGATGGAAACGCACCTTGTTCGAATTGAACGCATCCGTCAGATCAGGCAGATTGATATCATGTACGAGTCCCTTCAGCAATGCCTCGTCTGCCTTGAGTGTATCCTCATCACTCCCCTTCTCGACAATGTTCACAAGCACGATACGCTTGGTCTTCTCCTCGATCGTCGTCTTGTCCACGTGAACACGCACCGCAGCAGCGTATGCAATGGCAGAGGCGTTGGGGACAGGGGACGGAATGGGAAGAGTTGGAGGAGAAGCCAGTCTATCCAGTCTCTCAATCAGCGTACGGATAAGCTGAGTGTTTTCCGCTTGCTGCTGAACGAGACTCGCCAAAATGCCATTTTGTTTTTCCTGATTGGAATTGAACGTGCTCATGAAGGTAGTGAACACGTTCATCAGGTCGGCAATGGAAAGAGACTGGGTCTGGGATCGAGTATTGGCCATGACAGGGGGATACACACAAGAGAACTGATTCTGGCGGGATGGAATCGGAGCGAGAGCCGGAGCAACCGCACGCCACCCTGCTTGTGGACCAGAATGACTGTTGAAGTTGACGGAACTCTTATCTCTGGAGGCGTTCAACTTTGGTATGATGTCTCAATATATTTTTTTGTTTCGGCTGCCGAGGTGTCTCACCTAGCCGCCGGCTGCCTAACCCTACGTCGTATAGTGAACGTTTCGTTTTCACAAATGTCCAGAATAACTTTTCACCGAATATGCTTCAGTTTCATCCCTAGTGAAAGAGAAATAGTTTACAGTCGCTTCACTGCTCGTAAATGCTCTTCTATGCTATCTAATCCTCTTCTGTTCGCCTAAGCAAATGGGCTCATACAAGTAAGGAAAGGGTGGAAGACCCGAGCGCCACGGACAGTTGCGTCATAAAGACAACTTAGCAGTGCGATTTGCCGCATTGATCCGTGGCTCTATTGTCTTTCAACCAAAGGAAGATCCATACCGTTACTTCTCGCATCCCAAACAGATTTGCTATGCTTCATGAAGGAATAACATTAATAAATTCGCTAAAATTATTGCAGGTACCTTCTCTTCATTTTCGTTATGAACGATGGCCTCTATAGTTGCATGCACATCATCACACAGCCAGTGAGACCCGTTTTTGACAGATTGTTACGTCTGTAAAACATCGATGAAGCTATAATACAGCTATCGGGCTGTTGAAAACGATGGCTATCCATCTTGACCACTAAAGCCCCCGGGAAAACTCATTTAATCTTGCTGTTTTTTTTTAGGAAAATCCTTAGTTCCAGGGACTTCTAGCGTGATTGCAGGTCGTGATCGCCTACGGCGAAGCGTTCGTCATGTTCTCGACTGGATTCTGGACTAGTAAGGTGAAAGAAATCGATAAAGCGATGAAAAGCGAAAAAAAATCAACATCGTCTTGTAAATATAGATTTCGATTTGCGCGTTTGCCGCCTCGCATTCACAATCTATGGTGCTGCTCTCGTTCCACTTCGTCTACCGATACATCGCACTGCAAGGGTGGGAGCTTATATAAAAGGCTAAGCATTAGGGTGGACAAAGGAAGGAATTATTGATAGCCGTTCAATGCTAGCTGTACTATTTCATTCCTAGCGATCGTCTCTGCGAAGTGAGAGATGATCGATAAGTACTAGTGTGGACAAAGGAAGCGCGAAAGGAAGACCTCTTCATTCCTGGCTAGGGTGACCGGTCTAAGGGAAGTCTTCCTTTAGAATGCATTCGAAGGGAAGACTTCCTTTCGAAATTCCCTTCATTCTTGGCTGATAGACCGAGCAAAGTGAAGACTTCCCTAGCGCATGACCATGAAGGGAAGACTTCCTTTTGGAATGACCGCTCGGCCTGCTTCCTTTGTCCACCCTACTAAGTACCCAAACGCGACACCCTTACTAATACCTTATGAAAGATGAAACAGTCAAGCCCATTCTCAATGTATTTCCGTTGAAAACCTAAACATTATGGGAAATGTCCTCCGAAATTTATATTTGTTTAATTCAAAAAACATGTTTTCTTCAGAGCCAGTCGAATCGATATCTTCCATCGTCCGTGGTTTATAGCAGTACTTGTGGCCATCTTTCTCGCAGAGTTCAACGCTTGGTAAGCTATGGAGTTGGCATTGCAAAGCGCAATTCCTTTCACTACATTAGTGAGCGAATGTTGTCATCTGGCGCATTTTATATTTCGCAAAAGCCTTATCAATATTTATCCGAGGGTGCAAATGATTGCATCTCTTTTTTTATAGAATAAAATGTAGAAAATAAGCTTTGATATTTATCAGAGATCCTTGCTCTACAGGTTCTGGAACTGCTGGTTCAGCTATAATGCAGACGCGGAGCTGAAAAACTACACGAAACCTCTGATCGACGAGTTCTTTCCCGGTCAGGGGCAGAATATGATCGGTGGTCTTTATTGGGCATGTTTTACTTTATTAAAAAGTTTAAAGACCCACTCATTTTTCTTGATATGCCTCCTTAATAATATTGCAGACTGAGACCGGAAGCGTCCGCTTGCCTCCCACTCTTGGTTTGGCAGGTTTCAACGCGATTCTGTTCGCATGCACCGTGGTAATCCTATTGTGCTCCTACAATATTCTCCGCAAGCTGGGGTATGATCTATTTGGGCCATTTGCGCAGTAACAGAGACAGACTGCAGTCGTTGCACATGATGATAAATAGGGTGAAAGACCGCACCGCGATAGCGATATGCGTTATCGAGGTGAATTAGACGCTTGCGTCATGTTATTGATGACAACGATGACGCAAATGTCCATGCCCTCCATGTCCCTCCTGTTTTCACTCACTTAATATTAATGTGACGCAAGTACGAACACTCCGCGTAGTTGACGACTATGCACTCTCTGATGTGTGTGCTATTTCGTCACCATTTTGAAAAAGCTTCAAGCGCAATATATAGAGATCATGGCAGGAGCTTCAGTGAGAGTCAGCAGCTAATCAGCGAGCGCACGTTGAGAACGCAGCGACAATTATTCACCACACTCGTTATGCAAGTAAGAATAAAGGGAGACCGACAACTATGCTACGATGATATGTGCATACATGCGATTTTGTCTAATTTATGGATTATGTTTCATAGAAGATTTATCTCAAAATATACACACACCTGTATGGGTTACTTTTGATACGTCATGGGTTGTCGTTGAAACATTACCCATAAAGTATCAAAACTGCCAACAATATTGCATACGTGCATCTGTTTATCCATTTTTCAAGATTATAGTTATGAGAGGGTCTGAGCAGAAGGAAGATTGATTATGATGTCCCGTCGCCTATGATTTGCAGTTGCTGTTTCCCTTCGTGCTCATCTATCTTCCGTGTGCGATCATTATCACCGCTCCCTTACTGCGCCTCACTCTTCCCTACTGGCCGAGGGTGCAATTTTGGGATAGCTTAACTGGGTTTCTAAGTCAATATTAGAGTGCATTCCTCCCTCGTCTGATCCTCTCGGAACTATTGTCCCTAGGTTCTATAGACAGCTGCTTCGAGTAGATTAGACGAATGAGAAATACACTCTACTACTGATTTACAAACCCTATAACATAACACATCTGCGCCATGGGCGTTTGCGGAATAATGGTGATATGGCTACTTCACCAATCTAGCGCAAATGCCATGCCTCACGCAGGAGCTTCTAATGTTTTCCTTGAAGCAATGATGTTTTAGGTCTTATCACTCGCCATCTCCTCCTTCCCCTTTGTTGATGCAATTGTGATCACGTTCGGAATTCACGAGTACAGGCATGTTTCTTCTTTTTATAAGCACAAGATGCAAAATAGAAGATATTCTTTTGTGCGAATGTATTTTTCACCTGAACTTTATTCGTGTAAACAGAGTTGAAAGTCAGCCTCTAGATTTACATTGTTCTTCAAAATCATGAAAAATTGTCAGAGAAACGACGAAACGGCACGAATTGTTTTAGAGTGCGTAGGACGAAATTGTGAGAGTATTTGTTGTCCGAAAACCAGTTTAGTTTTCAGCATGTAGCATAACAGCAAAGGAAATTTAGACGAGCCCTCCTTCGACTGGTGCAAACCAAATTGTGCTGCTGTCTGAGGCATTCCTCGAGTGCCGTGCAGGCTATGACGGACAACAGCTCATCCAACGCGCAACGGCCGAAGTAGACCCTGACTCAACAATAAACGATTACCGCCGTGCCGTTATTGCCCTTCTCGTTTCTTTGGATATTTTTTTTATAATAAACCCTATCTTAATTTGGTATTCATCATTGGGACACGTGATGGTCTCAATATCTGGCCCACTATCAAAAGTATCCCCTCATCTTATCATATATATTGGATGTACTTTCTTACTGAAAACAACATCCTAGGGTTAATTTCGCATGTAGATTCCATTTCTGAGCTCTATTTCACTCTGTGATGCCTCAGAAGGTCGCCTGGCCCCCCAATCTTAGCAATAAATTTTATTCTATTTCTTTTTTTCGATTTGATCAAGCGTTTCGTATCATGTCGAGATGTGTTTGGAGCATATCGTTAAATGCTCGGTTTACGTTCGATATATTTTACTGTAATATAACGCGCCCACCACACACGATCGCTCCAGTGAAGAGTGATAGCGACAACTTGTGGGTGTTTTTGATGGGTTGTTTTTTGCGCTCTAATTACTGTTAGTCGTTCCTAACATCACTCAACTGCCGTTGACCCCAGTGTTTCTTACCATTTTATTTTATTTTTTACCATTTTTGACCCCAGTGCTTCGTACCCCGCACGGTTCCGTTTCACCTCAAACCCGAAAGCAATACGTTTCAGATAATGCTGAAGTGTCTTGTCTTCGCGTTTGCCGCCTGCGTCGTCCATGCTGCAGAAAGAGAAGTGGAAGTGAAGGTAGTTAGGTATATGATAGTCAGAATTATGGTTGGCAGTTTGACTACTTTCTGCGTTATGTTTCAATGCCACTATATATTTGAAGATAAAATTCTGTGAAACTCAACGCAAAAAGAGTCAAATTGATAGCCCTAGTCCGCATTTCATATACACTCTCAGGCGGGTCAAAAGCTGAAGATTTCCATTGGCCAGGATGTGAATGTGTGGGCCAGAAAAGTGGCAGCCGGTGTTTTGAGCCGACCTCCGGATATATGACCTTCCGGATTTCGAAATCAATTATTGTCGCGTTGGCGTCGTAAGTGTGTGAAAAATATGATCTATGGCATTGAATGGTACGATAGGCACAACCCTTCGTGAAAATGGTCGCTACTAGGGTGAATACGTGACCGTTAGTGCTTATCAGTGAATTTGTCCTTCATATCTTTGGGGGTCTTCTTTTTGGGGGAGCGACACTTCTTTGTTGACATTTTGTGGTTTTCTGACGCTGAGGGCGATTTGTGCTTCGGAGCGGTCATTCCATCCACATCTCACAGAGAGACAACCAGCAGGTCAATGGACAGAAAACGCTGCGATGTGGGGTTGGCCAAGTATCGGCCTGATCAACGTAGGGATAAACAATGAATCATTAACTATTCCACGTGTTGTTAGGGTCTATCAACTATTATAAACGGTCGACAAGGATCGAGAACTGAAAATGTGATTCAGGCGACGAGTCGCTGTACCTCTATGGAAATAAAGAGCTGCGGAAGATGGGTGGACACGGTAAGTCGTTCACCATTTGAATCTTTCACCTTATCTCTAACTGTTTCTCTAACACCGTCTGAATTTACTCAATCCCCATGATTGCTGGCCTTACTGCAGTCAGACAATGTAGTGGACCGCCGCGTGAGGATCCTCAGTGATGGCGCGCTCGAAATCTATCCGGTACTGTATCACTGATTAAGGCTGAGCGGGAAATTCCAAATTGCAGGCAATAAAGGGAGACGCGGGCGAATACTGGTCACCTGCCGACAGAGAATGGAATCACACGACGATCCATGTCCGCATCAACTGAATTATCCCTTCTTTTGTTCTCTGTCTCATTATATTTAATTAAATGAATAAATTCCCTGTCGAATAATCTTCTCTTTCTGTGCAGAAGTTCCACTGAAACAGGAAATAGTCGCTCACACAACAACAAAAAAAACTTCAGTAATCAAACGACGCGGCGGAGATGGAGAGATAGATGGATGTTTATCACAAGCTCTTGGAGGCAACGGAGGTGATCCGGGTGACAAGCCGTCGTTTTGAATCTCGACCCAAACAGTGTACTGGAGGCGTTGGGTGTGCCGCTGGACATTATCATACATAGTCATTTGGCCGGATACCTCGGTATCGGAGAGATAAAAAGTTACGGAACTTACTAAATGCGGTTTTTTTGCTCGAACGCAACCCAAAACACCCTCGGGACTCAATTGCCTTCCAATATCCACCACATGTTTGCGACAATTCATGAATGAATGGGCAGGTATTTATTTTGATGTTTAAACGATGAATTCTTCTTTGGAATTTAGTAATCTTCTCATGTCCCTGGAGAAGCAAGTAGTCTGAAAACGGGGAATTTCACAAGGGAGGTGCCAGGTGAAACCTTTGAGTTGAGGGATCAGCTTTTTTTATTCGAAAGATCATCGAAAAAGGAAGTGCGGATTAAAGTTTCAGCTGCTGCGGACCACTTGCATCTGATCTGCTGCAGAAGCTGCCAAAGTTCGATATTTGGTCGCAGAATAATGACAGCACTCTATAAACTAGGCACCTTGATTGATATCCTCCCTCGAGAAGGGTGAAATTTTGACATCGTGAATATCTTGAGCACTCGCTAATTTAGAGTTATAAAAAGTATTTCTCAATGAAAAAGGATTCGAATGCGCTGTCTCTTTGGCTGCAGATAGATGGTAGATGATCGCATTGAATAACTCAGAGAATAGTATTTTACTCCAATGCTGCCTTCTTTTCTGAGCTAATATATACATATATGTCGTAATGAGGCTATGAAATGGTCGACATCGATCATGCTTTTGTTGCTCCTTGGCATGGGATTTGATCAATGGCTCCACTTATTCGCATTATTCAATTTATGCGACGACTGCTACTCTAATGCAATCACCACATCAATCTCCACCGCAAATCCCTTCCCGTCCTCTGTCTCAGAATGCAAGTAGAAGAAAGTAGGGGTTCTAAAACGGTAATAAAGTGCATTTCTCATTCGTCTAATCTCCGCGGAGCTGTTGTCTCTACGATGGATAGACAACCGCTACAAGTGGATTAGAAGAATGAGAAATGCACTTTATTGCCGTTTTAGAACCCCTAGAAAAAAGAATAAACGTGCAAGATAGAAAAGACATTCTGTGCGGATTCGTCTCCAGAAAAAAGGTCGTTTTTCCCTCCTACTAACGGTGTTCGTTCTCCCCTCTCCCCCTCATTCCACTTCATTCCCCTGACCCAAGTGGTCACTTCTTCATCGTACCCCACCCATTCTCCCTCTCTTCTCCCAGCCGAAGTGGCTGGACGATAAACTCTTCTTCGCATCTACCACTCACGACCCTCCGTTTCGTCAGTAGTCAACCTGCCAACCAAACTGTCAAGTAACTTGCGTCTATTGATAACATTGTTGACTAGAAAATTCGCCGTAAAAATGATAAAATATTTTTCTCAAATTCTACTTTTTGATATTATTCTTAGCCCTTTTATCATTTCCTGAGCCAGACTGTCAACTCCGACTTGCGGACATTTTCTCTCGGGAGATTGGGCTATATACGTGATGGTCAAAGCACAGTTCTCTTGACTCATCTTGTCACAAATCAGAAGTCTGGTCACAATTGACATATTTTTGGAATTGAAGGTTGGTCGCGAACTGAAAGGAAACTCTGGAGCTGATTTTGACATGAAACCTTATCTTGTTTCGACAATGACAACAAGTGAAACAACTTGATGAGAGGTACACTCAAAAAATAACTGCCCAAACCGCTCTAAAAACTGCCTATATTGGAGCGGTTTGGGCAGTTATTTTTCGTGTCTAAGCTTGCAGGATTCCAAAAGGGGGATGATGGAGATCAATACTTTGATGAGGTTTGTTTGGATATAACGATATGCCATGGAAATCAAAGAGCACTGAATAAAATCACTTCTTGCGGTTACTGTTTGCATCGCTGGGATCAAATGGTTTTTTTATAACAAATGTGCAATAAAACAAATGGTTACGCAAATCAAATCGGCTCTACTCGACATTTGTTCAATTGCGGTACCAATACCCACGAAAAAATTGGATTTAGATCAACGGGCTCCATAGGCTGAATTGCATTTTTTAAAATGTAAAATAACTTGATGATCACCTGAAATTTGTAGTTCTGCAGCAAAGAACCAATTATTAAGAACAGCTCAAGTCTGGCTAGTCCTTAAATGAACTTGTTAGATATGCAAAATTTCCCTAGCTTGCCTTCTCCGAGGCACACTCGTTTGCCAATGCTAAAGGCAATGTTCCTCTCTATGGCTCTCTTATTGAAGGACTTTCCATCAGCTTGCAGGAACCTCTCTGGTCGAAAATCTTCGGGATCCACAAATTCGGGATCATCCTTTAGCACGGACCAAATTTGGGGCATCATGTTCGTGTTTGCGGGAACAAATTTGCCTCCGATCGCTGTGTCTTCGGGCGCGGAAAATGTTTCGATACGGTTATCTTAACCAGGTGGAAAAACTCACATACGTGGCTGAGAGTGAAGGGGATCATGTTGCATTTCCTCTGAATCTCGTGAATTGCAGCCACGAAGTAGGGCATTTGCGGCTTGTCCGTCATCACAATTTGCCTGTTTTTCCCGACAACAGTGAGGATTTCGTCGCGCATTTTATCCTGCAACGAATGCGCACGTATGACAGAACCATGTGCATTCTTCGTGTAAAATAGCTGAAATTCTTGCTCTTGAAACATAATCAATATCATGACTAATGGTAAGAGAAACAGCGAAATAGCATGCATTTACGTGTCGGCCAAAACTGAGAGTGAGTGGTGCGTTCGTATTATTCATGTAAACGGAACTGAATTAGCTGGTACACATGGCGACTTTTCGTCCTCCTACGCACTCTCTCATTTGCGTGCTATTTCTTCGGTTAGATTGAGTCGCCACTCGTGCTTTTGCATAGGATAATGAGCCTTACTGGAGTAGTCAAATGAAGCTTGTCTTTCAGTTCAGATTACAGGAATAATACTTCGTATATCAGCTCAGTTTACATGCTAGCGGTGGCAGATGGACCGTGAGAGTGGCATTTCATCTCATTGTGCTCTCCATCGTGCGGTCGTCCCTCTGGACCAGACACGACCGCACAATGGAGAGCACAGAGAGATGAAATGCACTCTCACGATTCATCTGCCACCCCCATTACATGCATACTAAATGGCCGTAGTACACTCAATGCCTCATAAACCCCACCTGAACTTCCGGGTACTGCATAAGGTAGAGAATGGCCCATCGGATGGTCGTACTCGTCGTTTCCATTCCTGCCGTCCAGAAATCAATTGCCAATGCTGTCAAGTGGTTGTAACTGAACGGTTCTTTGAAACAATGAAAGGAGGAAATGAAATGAAACAAAACAATTTAAAAACATAATTTATATCTTTTCCGTCCGTTAGAAGTTTACACTATTACAGAACGCTCACTCCAGTCCAGAATCCGGATTCCCTTCCATTTCCATTAGGTATGCGTGAACGAAGCTGTCTGGACGATGCTGAGGATCATAGGTCAACGATGCACGTTTAACTTCTTCACCGATGAAGTCGTGATACTAAATCCTTCCATATGTTTGCATCCATTTACACTTTCACATTTCGAATCACGGTTGAAAACTTCAATGTTAGGTAATATTATTTATAAGGTGTCGCATGCGAGTCTGCTAGTGCATTCGTCAGGTCTCTACTCTCAGCGGTGCGTTTGTCTATACAATTCACACACAACTCCACCTCAGACAGAGGAGACACAACAAATGCACTAAAAGAACAGCATGCGAAACCCTAGAAAACCACACTGATTGCTCACTTCAGTGATGTTCCTCAGCGGGTCATGGAATCCTTTCTGGCCGACGATTGGAAAATTTTTGAGCCATGGCCAGTTGTTGATCAAAAGCACCCATTTGTTGTCCTTAAAGAAGGAGTAGGGGAATCTTCCTCTCGGGGTAAATCAATACTCTGCGTCTGATTCATTTCTTTCCCTCTCTCGGTCCCTCTGGGATAAATCAGTACTCTCCGTCTATTCATTCCTCCCCGCTCCCCACATTTCTCACCGGTCGACTTCTTTAACTCAGATATTTACAATACCAATTGTAAATAAATATAAATTATACTAACTTTAACAGCCTTCAGATGCTTGTCCAGCTTTCCCACGAAGTACTGGAACTTATCCGCGTTGTTGTATTTGAAGTGGTAGCCGAAGAGCATTTGGTTTATGACGTTGCCAACACAGAGCTGAATGATGGGCGATTGTGAACCTTGGACCGCTTATTGGCCTATACACTTGGGGCGTGTATAAGAGTGTTCAAAGCTTACTTGAATGGGTAAGTTGATATCAAATGGAGTAATTCCATTGTTTGTCAATCTTATCTGCTCCATCATCTCATCAATTGACCGATGGACCAGAAAAACGCGGGAAAATGAGCTCTACATTCACATGTTCGCATGCCTGTTGCTCCATGACGTTCTTGCCCATTCCAAACTCTCGAAAGATTCTGAGAGAAACACGTCGCTGCACTCGCCAAATCTGAAGCAAACGTGATTCGCAAGAGAGTAGGACAAAACACAAATAATTATACCTCTCCATCAGACAACATTACTCCAGTCTGCAGTTGCTTCTGCAGAAGCGCTTCGGGTGGCAGAAGACAGCGGTGGTTGGCATCTGAAGGCAAGGGAACGTGACATTTTGGCTGGAAATTTTGCGCAATTGTGAGGACTCACTGAGAGGTACAAAAAATGTTCTAAAATGGTCAGTTCCAAAACGGCCGTTCCAAAATGTCACGTTTCCGAAGGCAACCGTTCCATTACTGGCGTCCTCTTGAGATGGTGTAGCCGGGTTATTCGGGCCGTACCTCTAGTAACCAATGCCTCCTTGATTGTATCATAGTCACAGAGTATCACAGTCGCTCGAGGCATGAAGAGAGTGAAACAGGGACCGTACTTCTCCCGATACTTGTGCATTTGCTCGTGCAGCATGTGCGCTCGGATCTGTACCTCTCCATTTAGGATACGAAAATGGACAAATAGTTGATACGCTTAGAGATTTCAAAGTAGCTGGGGGTACAAAACAAACGCGCGATGGATATTTGCGCCGGTGTAGTCAAATAAGCAGATGTGCTATCATTCTCGTCTTACGCATGGCGCATCTGTCCATTTCACCACAACGGCGCAAAGGTCGATAGCGCAACAGTCTTCCACCCAGAAACGCTCACTTGGTATAGATTGCCGATGAGAGGCAGCGGGAACGGGCCCTTGGGATACCTTCGGACATTGAGATAGTACGCTATCACGTACGCTATAGCAAACGCGACAGACAGTTCGAGCAACATCTGAAAATATATTTTTATTTATTTATTTGTTTATTTATTTGACATTAATAATTGTGTGACAACAGGTGAATAACGTTAGACTGATACATGTACAAGAAGAGGCAAGGGTTGGAAAGTTGAATGGGAAAGAATATTGAAAGATCAGATCAGAATTCTAGAAATGTCCACATGACCCCACAAAAGTGGTGTCTTGTCGCGTTTTTTGAATGAAAACAGAATGTTGATTACTTTGAGTTAGATAGAAGATGCAGTGGTGTGATGTAGGGTAGGATGTTTCGAACCGTCTAATTCTACTCCTAGCAGTTGTCTCTGCGAAGTGAGTGACGACCGCTAGGAGTGGGATTAGACGTGATCGAAATGGCGGCTGTCAATATAGTCACCATCAGCGACACCCTAATGTAGGGTAGGCAAAACGATTCACATGTGACTCCCGAACTATTCATTCAGTGCCGGCCACCCCTACTCCGGCAGTCACCCGAACTCCGGCAGTTGCCTCCACCCGCATATGCAACACCCAAGTGTGACTCCCGAACTATTCATTCTGGTTGTCTCGCCTCTTCTGCCCGGTTGTCTTTTGTGCGAATATAGCATTCCTCTCACTAAGCGAGACAAACAGGATGAATCGTTCGCGAGTCGCATGCGAATCATTTTGTCTACTCTAGTGTGATGCTTGTTGGCCGCGTGCCTTCGTGTTAAGAGATCTTTGGACTGTCAAAAGTGTAATCAAGTGCGGAGACATTGATCACAGATTACATGTAATTCCCCTCTTTCCTTGCATGTCGTCTTTTGAACTGAGACAAAGGAGAATTAGAAAAAAGAGAACAACGGTTACCCCTTTGTAATACCTGGGTCACATGCATTGGAATTAAGGTGAGAGTATCGGCCAGAACATTTCTGCACGCTCACTTCCATTTTGGCCGGCGGTGGTCTGGTGCAGGGTGGATTGTTGGTATGCTTGCAATGTGTGCCTATCAACAATCCACCAGTCTACACAAGACGGAAAAAACATATTGATAAGAACTATAGTGACGGGTATCGGGAATCATGAAATGAGGGGACCTTTCAGGATCGGCCATTTGATTGACGTTATCGCGGCGAAGCAGCGAGAAATGAAATCGTCGATGAATGACTTCAAGCGTGTCACAACCGGTACCCGGAAGTTCCGTCCATAGAATGAAGTAGATTTCGGAAAATTTCGGAAAATATTCTTACCGAAATTCATAAGAATAATTCAGAATTTGATACGATTTTACTATTTTTGAAAGTATATTCAAAATTTTTAATTTTGAAAATTGGAAATTTCTTAAAGGAGCTGTATCACGAACTTTGTTTTCGGTTATATCGATCAATTAGTGTCTTTCCATCATAGAAACACAGCTATTACATCATTAAAAAAATAATTTTAAAAAATGCATGCAATTTCAAAATATTCATATTTGAGCAGTTTGACTCCTACCACGACAAGAATGAGGTGTAAATAAATTTGTATGGTTTCTCTGTACTCTCTCTTCTTCCCACGCGCTCTCCCCTACCATAGACCCCTTCCCCGAGCGAGACGAGACATAGGGTTGACAAAAGTAGATCATTGTATGTCTGTCTCTCATCAGCCCTTTGTCTCTCGGCCTCTTCCCCACCCCGTTATCTACCGTACCCAGTATCTTTAGAGCTTCATCAAACGTAGAATCATCTGTGAAACATGGGAATGGTGACATTCGACTTCTCATGCCAGTCCCTATCTAACTACGCTTTCACCCTATGCTCGAAAAAGTTCGTGCTACAGCTCCTTTAATTGTGGAACACCCTAATAGATACAAGATATATGCAAATATTTGTTCGTTTATTACTATCATTACGATCGTTATTAAGTGACTATCAAATAAAATTTCTTATCAAATGACGGAATTTTTACTTTATTTAGGAGCCCATTGACTGTTATGCTGACATTTGACACTTTAAATTGGCCGTTTTATTTTCATAAGATACGAGTCTCGCGAGATTAATGCGAGAATGAAGGGGAGAGGGAACGGATCCGAGTCTCGCGAAAAACGCAAATACGCATGGAAATCTGCGAGTATCGTATCTCGCATGCCGAATCGACTCACCCTACTGTTGGAAGTGTTTCGTTTCATTGACCCGTCGATATAATTCGCTGTCTCGGGAATAGTTCATTGTTGTATCCTAATCCAGGAGAACCGAATGCAATGTTCGTTGTTAAATTACCGAGACTTTTTAGAATATCTTTATTTGCAAATATTAATAATAAATTGGAACACTGGCTGAGGGCTTTCCAATAAGTGGAATCTGTGGCTTCTTCATAATGGGGTCAGGAGTAGGAACGTTGGCTGAAGGCTTTCTTGTAAGTGAATTCGGTCCCTTATTAACTGGAATCATTAAATTCTTCATAATGGGGCCAGCAGTAGGAACGTTGGCGAGGGCTTTCCACTAAGTGGACTCTGTGGCTTCTTCATAGTGGGGTCAGGAGTAGGAACGTTGACTCCACTAAGCGAACTCTGCTTCTGTGAACGAGGAGTGGTCACATAGCGGACGGTTGTTGAACATTCCGCAACCTGAACCTGTACGCATGTGCGAAAGTTACTTACAGCCATCGGTCAAGTAAGTCCATTTGCTTAATATTAAGTAATTTGTTACTGAAATGATGCCAACTTCCTTAATATTAAGTAAGTGAACTTACTTGACCGAAGTCTGTAAGTAACTTCATTCTCTCTATGGGAACACCGAAATATTGCCTACCATAACGAGAAGAAGAGCGAAGAGAAGACGGGTGTTCATTATGATGGGGGCTGATGGATGAACAACGACAGCCCGTCTGTTTTATATATCTCGCGTGTTTGCTTGAATTCGTGACAGGGTTCAGATCACTCCCACGGCTAGTGAACCAACAATGAGGGTGTACGGACTACTATTATTGGTCAATGGTCAGGTCAACAACATTCACTAACATTGCGCACACTCTGCAGTAGGTTTTCTAAATCAGAAGTAATGTACACTTCTCATTCTTGTAAGATCCGGCGAGAGACTTTCTCTTGGAGCGATAGACAACCGCTCTGCGTAAACAGGACGTCTGAGAGATGCACTTTACTGCCGATTTATAAAACATACTCTGCAGCGCTGCGCTCACTCGTGAATTCAGTTCTAGATGTATGTACTTAGGTATATGCAATGATTCATTCTTCATTGGTGACGAATAATGACCCGAAAGCAAACAACTAATTGTGATCGACGGCTGTTTTTTACCCGTTCTAATTTACTCAACTATACGAGAATACAAATAGAGATGTTATGCTTGTTTGTTTGGTAAAACAAACATGCTCACTAGTGAGTGTCAGATTTTCTTTAACTAACCATCTCGCAATCGAGAGTAGAAAGATGAGTGTGTGGATTGTAGGCATTGGAAATCGGGCAATACCTATTTCTACGTTTCTCGCTCAACGTGTTCGCTGATTGAAAAAACGCGCATTATAGGACTTTACAACCAAATGTAAATTTGCCATCTTCAGACCTTGCCGATGACCACAATCCTAATTCTATGCGCTATAGAGACGAGCTGGCAAAAAAAGAAAAAGCAGACGCGAATTTGGATGTAGTTTTGTTAACACGATCGAATCATGGCTATTGACTGCAACCTCCATTTATATAATAGTTTCTGCTCACAAACAACATGGCTCAACTTCTTTTCCTCCCTTCTCCCTCTTCCTTTTCCTAGTCTCTTCTCACATTTCTTTTCTCCATAACAACCGTCAGATCTGCTTTATAAAGGTTGTTGTCGCCGCATTGCAACCGTCAATCCTTGCCCTCAAGCTAACCAGTCATTTACGATCCTCTTGTATATTAGGTCTCCCGTCAGCTCTTTGCTCATGCATCGAAGCCCTAGGAAGACGTTCGCATTGGCAAAGAGGACTGGCCCAAGCAGAAGGACGGTGATTGTGGTTGGCAGAAAGGCTATTTTCTATGATATGTTTCATTGTTTCAATAATATGACCGCACTTTTATGGACATAGGAACTGTGAAACATAATCTAGAAAATACATAGTCATTCTGGCAACCAGAATGGCTGGTCATCTCTCGGGACACTCAAATAGTCTGTCCCTTCAGCAATGCCCTTCGGTCAGATGCCCGTTCTCTTCGTTGATAGAAACCCAATTCCCAAAAAACCCCCAAGTCACTCGTCATCGCTCGCTATCTTGCCAAGGAGTTCGGTGGGTTGGCTAGGATTTCTAATCGGTAGTGAAACGCGTTTCTTACTCGTCTAAACTCCCGCGGAGCGGTTGACTCTACGTTGAATAGATAACAGCTCCGCGTGCATTGGAAGAATGAGAAATGCAGTTTACTACCGATTTAGTAACCTTAGTTGTCATTTAATCCTGATTCCTGAGTTTCTGTTTGCAGGATTTGCAGGGAAGACAAATTTCGATGCTGCATGGGTGGACGCGATTGGATATCAGATAAACCTACACAATGCAGTCATAACATTGCTGATATAGTGAAGGCGGAAAAAAATGGCAAAGTGCATTCCACCTTTCTGTTCTCTCTATCGCTCGGTCATGTCAAAAAGAGACGACCGGGTGAATGAGCACGTAAATAGGAATGCACTTTGCAATTCTTTCCGTCTTATTCTGATTGAACTGCTGGCCAATGGTTCCACTACACAGCCGGCCTTAGCAGCTGTAGGCCGAGGTGAAATACCTCGAATGTCAAAATACTTCCCCTCAGGACTAGATTTGGCAGTTAGACTGCGAGTTCGGTTATTTTCACCGATCTGTTATCTCGACAGTTATTTACCTTAACTTTTATTTTGATGTGTTGAATACAGGACTACCTGAACGAGATGCATCCCTTCTTCATGTCGTGCATGGTAATTTTCATATTTTAAGGGAACTGGAGATATTATTGGGTAAGCGGTCCAAAATTGCCTGCTACGATGACGCCCCCTGGTAGTTGCGTTGGATAACAGGCATAAGGATATTTCACACACTACTATATACCATGTGTGAAACATTTTTATATCGGGATTACGAAATATGCGCACATTCACTTCCGCACACGACACTTTCGTACAGGACACTTCCGCACAGGCCATTATCGCACTACTCATTACTCCGTCTGTTTTCATTTTCATGAAATACTGTCAACATGAAAGTTGATGATCTTGACGAGACGAACAACTATGTTGCTTACGGCGAAACGTGAAAATGAAAACCAAACGAGTTATTCTAGAACGGCATTTCGTGTCATCGGAACACTTTAATCCAATAATAACGTAGAAATCAGTGGTTCAAAAACGGTAAATTTGTTATCATTCCTCTCTGCCGCGCGGTTATCGAATGAGGGAATGATATAACCGCACGGCGGAGAAAAATGACGACCAATTTAACGACTTAGAACCCCTAGTAGGAAGGGAGGGGAGAATGATGGGGGAGAAAACTGACATTGCATGCAGAAAAAGAGAAGGCGGTGGCCATTCCCACTAGAGACAAACACTTTCCCATATTTGAGAAGATACTCAAGGTATGATCTGAGAGACTGCGGAAGGGGGAGACTTCCTAGTGGAGCGAGATGACCTGGATATAGCTCAGTGGTAGAGTGTCCTCCCAAGAGACGGAAAGCCGCGGGTTCGTATATCGCTGCCTCCAAAACCTTTGCCAAAAGTCATGTGTACACTGGTAGGCGTCCTCATCTGGATTCCTGGTCGACAATTCCATCACATGGGTCGATATCTTTCTGGCCGAACACGTCGAGACATTTAGTGGCATGCAGCCTGACTTCTTCAAGGGATTCCCAAAGTTATCAAGAGGATGGAGCTACTGGCCATTGTTTTCCTTTCAGGTTCTTGAGCACTGTAAGAAGATTCATTCGCTCCCAAAGATCAAGGAATGGATTGAGAAAAGACCCAAGACCCAGTTCTAAGTGCTGCAAATCTCAATTCACTTACATCAATTTAATTTATACCCCCAACGCAATCCGATCTTCTATTCCTTCCGATCTCTCCTTCGTTCTTTTCATACATTTTCTGAGATAAAACCATCTATATTGTTTTACTGTTATACTTGTTATGCTAGGTATCGAATGTTTTACATATAAACTTTCGATGCCTAGGATAACAAACAGCGATTCTTGCAAAGACCATTTTTCTGCAGCATTTTTTCATTATATGAATCGTTAAAAACAGTTATTGTGAGATCAAAAGATTGTGAGTGAATAACAATTATGATACACATTATCTAGCTTCATAAACAACAAACGCGCACCAACAAGGTATGTAACGGGAGTAGCAAGATATCCATGATATTATTCACGTAAATAAATCAATGTGAAAGTCAGATGACGAAATAATTGTCAAAATTATATATACGCAATGGAAGTGTCAAGCACTCAAAGTATAGTGAAATGAAAAACCTGGTTCACTTCTAAAAATAAGAACAAGATATTAGATACCGAAAAACCCAAGGGAATCACTATCTCTAACCCGTTCTCCTATTGACTGGGTATCTCCACCCTCGCTCCGTAATACTCTAGTCCTAGGGGAGGGAGTTCGCTTTAGGAGTTTTGAAGGTGGACAAAATTGGATTACTGTACTTTTGGGCAACTTAAGGGGCAGCAGTAGTAGGTGCCACAACTCCTCCAACTCCTCCAACAACTCCAAAGAGCGAGGAGAAGAGAGACATGAATGTGGCCATGGCTGTGGTAAGAGCAGTTGTGAGACTTGTAACCAATGCAGCCGAGGATCCGAATCCTGTTCCCAGGAGGCCGCTTCCAACACTTGCTACACCCAGCAGCGCTCCTGTAATTGTATTTCATTTTTCGTCTAGGAAGCACTAAAGAAACTTTATGGGATGCCTACCAAGAACGACCGTGAGAAGACTTTGCGCGGCCATCAAAACGGCAGCAACTGCAGCCAAAAGTACACCGAGGCCACTTCCTGTTAGTCCTGATAGAGCGGAGACCAGTCCCATGACAGCCTAAATGTGAGCCATTCATTGATTGACATCCTAACAGCTGGACTCACCGCGACATAGGCTGCAAGTGCAGCTTGCACGGCAGCAGCACCAGCTGCAGTTATGTTCTGAGTGACATTAATGATGGGCCCGATGGGAAGAGGAGGAACGACGATCTGGGCTTGGATTTGAGAGCAGAAGAGGATGGCGAGAAGAGGGAGGACCAGTAGTTTGTTCATCGTTCAAATTTGATGCCTTCCATTGGAGACTCTAGCTCTTTTATGCGTGTGAATTGATGAGGCCAACGTGCCTATGACGTAGACTAAGCCAATTTCAACGCTGCAAAAATGTTCGAGTCGGGCAATAACATACTCACATGGTAATCTGTAAGACCCGAATTCATATTACAAATAGGAAAAGGCTGCAAAATGGTGTTCACCAACAACTTGTTAGCTTGCACGTGTTGTGATCATATGCGCATTTTTTTCGGAAATTGAAGACAAGTTGAGAAAGGCATCAACGACCTCTTTGCACCTACAGAGTCGATAGTGACTGTATTGATGAAACTTCTACTCTTCAATGTTTATAACAATGATATAACAAGTCGGAAAATAACAATCGCACATGGTTCGTACATTTTTGAAAGCATTCTGGTGAATGAGCTTCGATAAGTGACAATTGGGCTCTTGGATCCCCATGGTACAGTCGGATCAATGTTATAAACATTGAAGAGTATCAGTTTCAACAATGCCATCACTATCGACTCTATGCGTGCAAAGAGGTCGTTGATGCCTTTCTCAACTTGTTTTCCACTCCCGAAAAAAATGCGCATATGATCACAACACGTGCAAGCTAACAAGTTGTGGGCGGACAACATTTTTGCAGCCCTTTCTATTTGCAAAACAATCATGATTGAAATTTAAAATAGTTACGATTCCCCTTTTAGTGAATCTTATAAATGGTGAATGAGGCGGTTGACATCTTTGCATCGTGGCTAATTCAACTCTAACCAACTACTTTACTGTGACATGCTCATCTTGCCATTACATTCCGAAGATAAAATTGTCAAAATATAGCAAAATGTTGGCGTCGGATTTCAAATTGATGCTTTTTGTTTGTGCTCTATGCACTCCTAATTGTTGCCAATATCGTTTTTCACCGTGTGTGCTTTTAAAATATTTATGTTTTTTTAGGTGATTCGCAATATATTTTCTTGGAAAGAAGATACAATTACGATATGCGCAATGCATGGTAAGGCACGTGCCGATACGCGTGAAACGCTGCGATACACTTTCGATACACTGCATCGTTTGAGAATCGTCTTGCCCTCCCTAATTAATACCATAGTATCCCTATTTGATCCACACTCCACAACCGCCTCCCACTCAGAACATAACTGCAGCTGGTGCTGCTGCCGTGCAAGCATCTCTGGTTGGGGACGAATAACTCGCTGGTGGAACCAGCTCTGGTTCCACCAGCGAGTTATTCGTCCCCAACCAGAGATCAATTGAGAAGTGAGACAAGATTTACACACTATCACACTCTCACTTGACGTGTGTCTCCTTCACTCTGTTTTGAATTCTGTCTACCCTCTGTAGTATGACAATGGCTGCTTTATGAGATATGCTTCACAGAAGCTATATATTCAAACATATACTAGCATTGAAGCGTATGCCCAAAAAGAAGTCGAGATGTCACCAGATCGTTCTTGCTTTGCATTTTACCATATGCTCTTTATGTTTCAAGGTTACCATATATTTAATGATATACCCTCTGTTAAACTTAACTCATAAGTATTCAAAGTGCCGACCCTAATAGCTACACATCTTGCCACCACCTTTTGATCTATGCAGAGATCAAGTGTAGAGATTGACACATCACATTGTCACTTGTTGAGCACAACCACCCTCCACCCTCATCCGTCTCCTAGTCCCCCCCCCCACCACACTCTGTTTTGAACCCTGCGTAAATAATCTTTGTGTGTTTGGGACAAGGGCGCGCCGCACCGCAGACCCAAAAAAATTCATGTATTGATAATTCTATCCATGTCTGTCCTCCTTATTATGCATCGCAATCGAACTGTTTATCTTGTACTCATATCTCCAGAATCAACGCCGAAGTAGCGTGCAAAGATTACAGTCGGTGAAAATGTTCTTTGTACTGACTGCACTGATTGTGAGTATATAGTGCAGGTAGGATGCGTAAATAATACAATCTCTTCGTCTTTCGAAATTCCTGAAAATACTTTTCTTAATTTCAAACGCAATGTAATGAGAGCGTTCTCCATTTCAGATGTCAACCATTGGATTCATCGGACTCGGAAATATGGGAACGCCAATGGCTAAGTAAGATACTTGCACCAGTACACTATGGTTGCCAGTTTCTCTACTTTATGGGATATACTTCACAAAGGGAATATCTTCTAATATATTAACCTTGAATCATAACCCATAAAGTAGTCAAACTGTCAACCCTACAGCACACCCTCATTTTGTAATAGGCAACGTGGACAGCGATGATAAGCCAAATATCACTTGTAGACAAGTGATTTTAATTTGTCTTCGAATAATCCTGGAACGTTGCGACGCCGATGCATGTCTTCAATGATGTTGAAACAATTGACTCAGGAATAGGGTTCTCGTATCAAGAAATTATTGAGAGCCGGTGACCTCCTAGCCGTCTAACTTCATTCCATTCCTTTTTCTTCGCAGATACGACTACTAGGAATGAAGTTAGACGGCTAGAAGGTCATCGGCTGTCAATAATTTCTTGATAAGAGAACCCTACTCAGGAACCTGCTGAAGAATGGCAATCGAGTGGTCATCTACGCAAGGCGGAGCCAAATTGTGGACGAATTCAAGGTGGTGAAGGAGCATTTTCTCTAAAATTGGACAAAAATTGTACAGTGATTTACGAAAAACCACTCGATTTAGGCAGCAGGAGCGATTCCTGTGTCTTCTCCTGCCGAAGTGGCAGAGGCTGCCAAGGTACCAAATAAGAATAACAAATGAAGTAATAATAATGAATTCTTGCACAAAGTCAGAGCCTTAAACATTTCGAAAGTCATTAGAAACATAGATATTTGAGTCACTATGGTGTTGTAGACATTGCGATGCGGATGTCCACATGATAGGCTGCATTGTGCCAAACAAATTTTTTGTGAATCCCTCCGACATCACAGACGTCGTCACGTAACGGGTAGGGTGGCCTAATGGGTATACTAAGGTGGCCTAATGGGTGCGTCAGGGTGGCCTAATGGGGTGGACCCCAAACTGTACAAGTATAGCAGGTTGTAATAATGGTCATAACAGGAAATCGTGACGGCGCTGCCCAACTCGCCGGACGTGCACGAAGTGTACCTTGGACGAAAGGGTATAATGGAGTAAGTACAACTATGTTAACAAGAACATAGCAATCCTGACAGAACATGACTAAAAATCTGTCAGCCAAATTATCGGTCAAGGTAGCCACAGAAAGTAAAAGCAAAAAAATGAAAATTATATGTAACATATTATTCATTCCACAAGGAAAAGGTAGCCCAGTTATTTAGTTGAGAAGCTGCTGTACAAAACAATTAGTACACGCCGATGGGACCCTATATCATAGGCTATATGTCCACTTTCTGTTCTGACACATACTTCATACGCTCGAGATAGCAGAAACGAACATTTTCCAGAACCCTTCAAGGAGGCTCGCTCTGCGTGGACGCCTCAACCATCGACCCCGCCGTTTCCGTTGCAGTGAGAACTTATCACTTTCAGAAGACATTTAACCACTCGAAAAACGCAATTTTATGTATTATAGAATACTAAATTTTAGAGGTAAGGTGAAGATTGCTGATTTTGTGATACACTGCTCATTCTTTTCTACTCCAAAATTCAGGTGGCGCAGGCTGCGGCCGCTAAGTCAAGTGTGTTTGGATTCGCCGGCGTCCGGAGGAGTCATGGGTGAGATTCCGAGAATTAACAAATATCAGAAAGCATACTGTAGGAGCTCAGAACGGCACGTTGACGTTCATGGTAGGTGGAACCAATGGTGACGAGAAGTTGTTCAGCAGAGCCAAGAATGTTCTGGAGCAGATGGGCAAGGTATCACGAACAAATTCACATACACACAGAGAAAAATAACTACCGATTTGTTGGTCGTAGTTTCAAACTACTGCCTAAACTACGACCTAGCGGTAGTTTTTAATGACTTCAGACGGTAGTATCAAACTACCACCATCAAATCGGTAGTATTTACTACCGAAATTGGTAGTTATTTTTTCTGTGTACAGGGTTTCTAAATAATTCATGGATTTTTTTCTGTAAAATTTGGTCGCTGTAGCTGACGAATCTGTGATATTTGGTATGAAACTGATCGCTGTAGCGAGTTCTTGACTTATATGACGATATGCTTGGCGGAATGATTGATAGGTGAGAGCGGAGAAAAACGAAGAGAAGGGAATGCAATGTGAGAGGCAACCACGTGCAATACACATGGCCCGTATATTAACGATGTTTCACAGGAATAACAAAAAGTTTTTAAAATATTATGAGTAACGGTAGTTTCTCGACAAATCAAAAAGACAATAAAAAAAGCCATAGGGCAAGCGATCAAAATCTGCAACAACATGCTCGCGGCCATTTCACTTGTAGGCACAGCGGAAGCCATGAATCTCGGTATACAGGTAGGGTAGCATTCAATCGAAAACATTGATTAATAGATATTAAAATATTCTTTTAAATTCAGATGGGTCTCGAGCCGAAACTGCTCGTTTCCATCATCAACAGGTCCACCGGCAGGTCTGTGATGTTATTCTATGTTTTTTTAGCACAGAAAAAATAGCTGCAATGACACTGCCAATAATAACCGAAACAGTTTCGTCAATTTCACGCAATTTATTACCTACCACAGATGGCCATTTTGTCTGTGATTCTGTAAACGATTTCAGAGGTTGTCGATATTTATCGTGTTGCAGTAATCATATATTTGTGATACGCAGGTGTTGGTTCTCGGAATGCTACAACCCCGTACCAGGTGTTGTTGAAGGCATTCCAGCAAGCAGGGGATACACGGGTGGATTCACAACGGCGCTGTTGGCCAAGGTAAATAGTGCTTATATTTTCGGATGTTGAAAATGTCTCCACTATCTATGACAATTAACAATAAGTCGAATTAATTGCGATCAGACTGCATATGTCAACAATAGGGATTCTAAATCGGGAGTAGAGTGCATTCGTCTGTTGTCTGATTCACGAGGAGCTGTTGCCTGTTGCAAGAATGGGACCACCGCTACTCGAGAATCAGACAACAGACGAATGCACTCTACTCCCGAATTAGAAACGCTAGTCAACAATATTTCCACTGCGAAACATTAGCAAAGTGTTCGAACTTCGAGGCCGCAAGCAGAATACTAAATCGTTAGTAGAGTGCATTTCTCATTCATCTAATCCACTCGGAGCGGTCGTCAATCTAAAATACTGGCAATGGTTCTGCGAAAATGCACTTTGCTACCGATTTAGAGACCCTATTATGGGGTAATTGACTAAAAATTATTGTGAAACTGATGGTTGCAGGACCTGGCACTGGCGCAAAACGCAAGTACATCCGCGGGCGCGCCGATTCCGTTAGGATCTCTTGCCCACCAGGTTGGTATTTGAATATCTTTCAAGGTGCATGTAACACTTGTCACGACTCGCGATCAATTTTTAATTATTATAGAAACATTGAATCGACTTTTTTTAGTGATTTTCCCTCTTTGTTCCATTCCGAGGGGATATCTCCTGCTCGGAATGGATATTTCTTTTCGGAATACTATTTGTATAATATAATATATATGAGGGATATCCATTTGTTGAGAGTGCTCCTTCCGGTGATGCTGCTATTCAGTCAAGCTCAATATTGAAATTTAGATCTTCCGACTGCTCGCTCAACATCCAGAGTACAGCTCCAAGGACATGGCTGTGGTGTACAAGTTCCTGTCAGAAGGAAATAATGACTCTTAAAGGAGCCATAAAGGGAGATTTATTTGCATGCACTTTCGGCGGTCAGTCTCTCCAATTCCCTTACTCTCTCGTTGTCAGAGCAGACCGCTCTGACGACGGGAAAGTGGGGGAATTGGAGAGACTGACCGCAGAAAGTGCATGCATCTCCCTTTACGGCTCCTTTAATCTTTTGATCTTTTGGACTCTGCTGAAAGTTTAGCTATCGTTCCACTTATAACTAGGAAATGTTTTGTTTTTTTTATTGCTGTGCCAATTGCCTATTTACATTAGTTCATATTCTCTTTTCTGAATATGTCATTCTAGAACCGCGCGCGTTAGGACTCTGTATTTGCAAGCGGTTTCTTCTCTCTATGTGCCTTGGGCCGCCGATTCGAGCGCTCTCTCTCTCTCTCTCTCGCGTGGGTACAGTCTAAGAGGAATAAATGGTTCATCTATTAGGTTGGTTCATAAGTAATCAAAATTTCCACAAAACTTTTTTTCACATCGCTTATCTTCGTACAATCTGATATTAACCATTCACCTTAATTATCGTAGACTCCCCACGCAAGAACTTACTAGCTGCCACCATCAGTAGCCTCTTTCGTAACAACGCACCGCGGCGCGCTTATTCGAAGTTGGTTCGACTCGCGCGCATTTTCACCTCCACGGCACGTTTTACCTCGCTCTGGCCCACGTAAAAATGCTAGCTCGAAGATCTCGACGGCGAATTGAAGCCAGCCAGACGGCCGATAACTCCGATTTTTTTCTTCGCCCAAATCTCAATATTCGCGAAGTTACAGTGGAAGAAGTGGAAAAAATCGAAAACTTTTCAACGTGCAGCTAGCACCTTGTGCGTCTCCCAGCCAACGTGTAATAGTAAGAGTATTAAAACTGTGCCAGGAGAACTGTTTATGATTTTAAATACGGGCACAGTACCAAAAAATGTCATTTTCGGTATGACTTTTTTGGCAAAAACATCAAAAACAGACTTCGTTTTGAATTGTTCTGGTTCTCCTGGCAGAGTTTTAATACTCTTACTATTACACGTTGACTAGGAGACGCACAAGGTGCTAGCTGCACGTTGTAAAATATTCGATTTTTTTCACTTATTCCATTGTAACTCCGCGAATATTGTGAGTTGGGCGAAGACAAAATTCAGAGTTATGGGCCGTCTGGCTGGCTTCAATTCGCCGTTGAGATCTTCGAGCTAGCATTTTTACGTGGGCCAGGGCGAGGTAAAACGTGCCGTGGAGGTGAAAAGCGCGCGAATCGAACCAACTTCGAAAAAGCGCGTCGCGGCGCGTTATTGCGAAAGAGGCTAGTGATGGTGGCAGCTAGTAAGTTCTTGCGTGGGGAGTCTACGATAATTACGGTGAATGGCTAATATCAGATTTTACGAAGATAAGCGATGTGAAAAAAAGTGTTGTGGAAATTTTCATTACTTATGAACCAACCTAATACATAAAGTAGGCCTTTTAAGCAGGGCATTCCAAACAACGTGATGTATCGGCCGATGTCAGAGTATTTGAGAGTTACCCAATTTTCGGTCGGTTAATTGGTTTCGGTGTTTTCTCCGACCTTATGAGAATGGATAAATGTATACAATAAAAAAGTCTTTATTCCGAGGTCATGGGGATAATCCAAGGGGGATGTGTTCTTGCCGGTGGACTGCTGGGCCAGTCGATTAGGAGTTACACCCTGGCGTTCCAAGCGTTTTACAATAAAGTATACAATATATGTATTATATAAATCCACTCCTTCTTTATATAAATATTATATAAATCCAAGTATACCATATATATATATTATATAAATCCACTCCTTCCCACGTCGTTATCTAAATAAGCCGTCAGGGGAGATTATGGGTCACCAATTCTGGAAGCGTATTGTTTGTTCAGGCGATTCCATGGACACCCTCCAGGGACAAAAATCCATCTAAACAATCTACCAAAGGTTGCTTCAGCGACCTACTATGGTTGTCAGTTTGACTATTATACTTTATGCGCTATTTTTCAAAGGAGTGTGCCTTCAAATATATAGCTGCATTGAAACATAACTCATAAAGTAGTCAAACTGCCAACCATATGTAGTATGCCTAAGCTCCACGATATCAAGAAAGTTCTGTTGCAAATGGTGGCAATACATTTTCATGCCCTTACTATTAATCGCTGTCAAAGATCCGCTAATGTCTCGTAAATGTCTGAATGTGAAGATGGCCTTCCGCGGAAATGACTCGACTCCATTGTAATATTTCGGAATAACATCAGCATTCCTTTCAACACCGTCTTACGCATGAACTGCTGAACAAAGCATGCGTTCGCAGTAAAAACAAATTCGTTTATATTCCTTATTCTCCGTTCATTTGAAGACTCTCCCCATGTAATCCACTGCAGTTGACTAGACAATGGGAAATAGTCGTGATCTTCGGCCATCTTCCTCGTGATGGCATTTGCAATGCAACCATACGCTAATATCATCAGAAGATCTCTTAATTTTCCTCTTCTCCTGCGCTCTCCTCTCGCTCATTTCATCTATAAGATCAAGAGACACGATGTATTCTCGGAACTCATCCATGATCTCTAATCACCTGTGGTTTCGGCGTTATATATAAACGCGTTATGCAACACATCCAAACTTAATCGACCACTGTAGTTGTTCCTGATGTTTGAAGCCAAAATTACCATTCTATTCACGAGTTCTCATCCAAATCTTCAGCCGCTTTTAGTTTGTATTATAAAATAATCTCCGATTCCCCACGAAACAGCAGTCTCTTATCGAATTTGAAACCGCGATGATTATTCTGGAACTGATCATTTTGGATCTCGAATACTTTGGTAACGGCCATATTGGAACCGTCAGAAGCCGCTCTGTGCATGAAGAAAGAATGAAAAGGAGCAGACACTAGTTACAGAATGACTGGTTCCAAGGTGTGCCCTCCAACCTTCGTGTTAATTGGAAGCTATGAGCGAATTTAGTGCAATTGTCATTCGTCTAATCCCCGCGGAGCGGTTGTTTATAACATGAGAGAGATAACAGCTCCGCGGAGATTAGACGAATGATAATTGCTCTGAAATCACTGATAACGACGCCATAGTGTTCATCGTTGGGCGTTGTAAGATAGGGTGTCGCATGCGAGTCGTTTAGTGCATTCGTCGTATCTGTACTCTCTGAGGAGCGGTTGTTTTTCGGAGACAACCGCTCCGCAGAGAGTAGAGATACGACGAATGCACTAAACGACTCGCATGCGACACCCCATTGTTAGATTATGTTCGCACATCCGGTATTGCCGTCTGCTTTCAATTAGTTTATTCATTATCTTAGAGATGGAGACTCATCATCCCGAAACTCATCCCTGGATTTCTTGGTCGTATTCCGAGCCATTTCATACCATATTCTTCTTCATAACGGCTATTGCCTCGATTTTCACAAACACCCTTATGATATTAGTGATCAAGCATCGTGATATGAAGGTGGGTTAAATTCATTTTGGATTCCAGAAACTAATGATTGACGAGAAAATATTCGCTCCAGAAAGATGGAATAGACCTCAGGAAATGAATATTCCCCTGAATAAAGGACAAAAATTGAGAGGGTATTTAAAGAAGCAGCCCGGGGAGATTGCGAAAGCGCTTCCTGACTGCATAATCAATCAATATCTTTTGTTCTCTACGTCTATGTAATTCCCTCGCGCTCTGATATAAATTCCCTTGGGGAAATGCACCCGCAATTTCCACGGACAACTTATTTAATTATGTGGCGCAAATTTTCATATCTGCGTTACCTCAGACATAACTGAGCATTATCAGATCTTGGGCAACTATCGCTTCCTGCTGATTACATTCTCCGCGTGTGATACGATAACATCGATCACACATTTGGTCGTGCAGCCGGTAATATTTTTTTATTATTTTAAAACAAGTTCCGCATAAGAGCGGTAATGGCCGGAGAGGGGGGTGGCACAGTTGTCAGAAAATTCGGAAGTTTT
>JACMIF010000870.1:0-30148 GCA_014805445.1 Diplogasteroides magnus
ATTTTTTGAATATCACCGGTTAAATCGACAATTGATGAAATTTTGGAAAATCATGCCAAAACGGCCAAAAGAGATATGGCCTGGCTATATGTGTTTTGTCAGTACACTCACCTATGATAAAGGTAAAGGTAAAAGGTAGACCCGTGTCTCTAGGCTCATTCGTCCTGCGGGCACATTTCTGCTAATACCAGACTTGACTTGACCTATGGTAACCACCCTGATAACATTTTGGCCCCCCCCCCCAAAACCGTTTTGACTTTTCTGCTCCAGGGGGTGGTCGCAAATTACCTGTAGCGTGTGTTATAAATCATACGAACAGAATCTTACCATTTTATGCACGACAAATGTGATTCAGCTAGATAAAACTCATAGATGGTCTAATACATCGACTGACGTCGAATTAGCCCTCCATTCTCCATTGCAACAAGTGATGGAAGATGAAGTGGAGGGAACGCCATTGATGTATCTGAGATGATGTATTCATGACTATTGAATAGAATGAGTACTCACAGTTCCTTGCCCTTCTCGCACACAATTCTTGTGGGGACATTGGTTGTTGAAGTGACAATGATGGCAGGATATTGGGCATGATTTGTGGGGGAAGAACACTGGGGGAAGGAGGCTGAAGGGATTAAATTTGGTACTTGTGCTGTCGATATTGTAAAGGACTTCGCATACCTTGAGAACAAGACACTTCATTGACATCTATTGCTGCTGTGGAGTTGGTAGTCCACAATCCATTGCAACAAGTGATGTAAGGAGAAGAAGCGACCAAACCGTTGATATGCCTGTGACGGTGTTTTTGTCGTATATTCCACAAACGAGAATGAATTGCTTACAACTTTTTCCCCTTCTCACAGACAACTCTTGTGGGGAATTGTGATGCAGTGGTCACTATGATGGCAGGAGAATCGGCAGTGTTAGAGGGGGATTCACATTGTAGTAATGGACCTAGAAGAACAATTTATCCGCAATGCTAATATAACAGATAAATGCGAGATTGCAGAAACTGGATTTTCAGTTTAGTTCAGGCCACAGAGTAACTTTGAAGTGATAAGAAGGACTTGCGAGTTACAACCACTATCTTGAGGAGTCACACCTCCTGTCAAAACTGTCCATGGAATGGAACTGATGAAGAAGAGCCACAGTGAATTCATCGGAGAGCACGGACTGAAGTCGTCTTCAGATGGATGTTCACTCCCTTTATGTGTCCCTCGAATGATTCCCGAAGGCAGTTTCACACTTTGACACGTTGGCATTCTCCATTATACAAGATTCATGGCATTCAATTCCACGGGAACAAAGATTAACATGGAATGGTTGAAATGTGTTGTCCTGTGTTATCCTAATTCTGAGCAGGTGTGTCAAGACTGTGAAAGACAAGGCCAGACGAGTTATGATTGATCAAACATCATGACGAAATTCATTTGTAAAACTATTGCGAACTTTTTTCAGACCAAATACCGAAGTTGATACTCGGATGTTTGTCAACGTTCGAGTTCGTTGTCTTTCCCTCCGCAGATGCTTCGTTCAGAATTCGAGATCTCTTATGGTACTGTCCCTCTCATCTCGACCGCTGTGACCAAGGTCGGAAGACAATTGTCCCCATTCACTCCGATATCGCATTTTCACCCTTTATTCCATTCTTCTCCCAATAATTACCTTCCTTCTTTACAGTTGTGGAATGCCCTGTCTTACGGAGTTAGTTAGTTAGTTAGTTGACGGATTTTGGTCAACTAAATTTGTTCAACTGCTTGCATACGACGCGGTCGTTCATTCAAATGAAGTTGATCAAATTTCGTCAACTAACTAACTAAAATGTTGTTAGTTAGTTAGTTAGTTGACGAAATTCTGTCAACTTCATTTGAATGAACGACCGCGTCGCATGCAAGCAGTTGAATAAATGAAGTTGACCGAAATCCGTCAAATAACTAACTAACTAACTAACTCCGTAAGACGACTCTTTCTGAGTTGCGGACTCTTCTTCCTCCTCTCAAATGAGAGACAGAGGCGTCTTGTCATGGGGATACTTCAACATATCGTGTCCGTCTGCAGGGAATTCGAATTCCTGCAACTGCTGCATAACTCCTCGTGCCTTCTATACAAATGCTTTTCTCCTGTATTGGTTATAAAACGCATTTTTCAAGATTTAAATATTTGCAGCCTATCGTTATCGCTGGTGATGCATTTGAAACAACGACAACTAAAACCATTCCGTTGTAATTCATCAATTAAATTTGGATGAGGATTCCAACCATAGATCTGGCGAAGTGCTTCGTTCATAGTTACACCCCCTGTTTCCAAGAAAACACCACCTCTGAACAGATATGAACAGCTACTAAAACACCTGCCTTCTTCAGTACTTTCTTTACAGCCCTAAAAGCGAACAGCCATTTATCCTATACTTCTACGTGCCGAAGAAATTCTTTTGCAAGTCCAGTTTCAAGCTTTTCTCAATAATTACAGCTTAGCTAAGGTGAGATTAGGTGAATTTTCGCCCTCTCGCGAACGCTTGTAAAATAAGTTTCGTCAAGTTCACCTTTTTCGGTAAATCATATTTTTTCAAAAAATAAAATACATAAAAATATTTTTGTTTATACAATTTTAAGGTTCATTTGTGAAGAAGTCTGCCGATGAATTTTTCGTCTGATCGAAGTGCGCAAGAAATTCCATCCCTAGATGCTGCAATCACACTGTACAACCGGATATCAGGTTCCGTCCACAAAACTATGTTATATGATCCATATATTGCAGGTGTCGTGTATTTTGGTATCACTCTTTCCGTAATTTGTTTATTATCGTTCCGCCTACAGGATAGAACGAGAAATTTTAGCATGCAAGTCATCGCCTTTCTAGTTTGTGATTGCAAGTACTGTAACCAAATAAATATTTGTCAGGCTGTAAATCATCTATCGGGCATTTACATGAGCATAAGCGATTGCGTTATTCTTATACATCATCTTGCTATTTACGCAAATGGCTGGACACTTCATGGACTATCCATGCTGTAAGCTATGGTGGGATTTCACGAAATGTTAAATTTTTGCATTATATACAGGTACTGGAAGCTATTTTAATATTCTTTTGTCTTTATACATTCTTCACTATTTTGCTTTCTCGTCAGCAAGTGAGTAATGAGCAAGGAGAGGATGCATATAGGTCGAATCATTCAGTCCGCACTGGCTCCCGGTTCTATCTTGCGTCTGAGTTCGAAGCAACGTATTCTTGTGCTACTGACAGTGTCAATTCCTGCGGCATCTGTTGTGTTGCTCATTTACGCAATACTCGCAAAACTTGAAGTCGCGCCAAGTGTATATTGGAAATACCTTAGCAATTATCAATAGTCAATTCAGGAAATTCCCTTAGAACTGGAATGGATCAAGAAACGAACTTTATTCACAATGTTCGCAAAGGACGAATTATTTTCAAACAATGAGGTGCTCATACTAATATCAGGTGCTGTTTCCTATAAAACTGTGACACATCACTATGGTCTAGCGATGATAATCTTGGGATTTTCCGTCGCTGGGGCAGTTCTCTTCGTTTTCTTCTCCGCTGTCCATGTTTTGTATTGGCATTCCCATCAAAGTCAAGCGACGAAATTGTCAGCTGAATGTACAGGAGAATAAAATATAGAAGACATTTCAGACTCCAGCGAAATGGTCTCATTGCTCTGACATTAACGGTATGAACAGAATTTCGTAGAGCAAAGAAGATTCTTTTTCAGTTCGCTGTCACCTTTTGTACACTTTGCGTGCCCGCTCTAATACTAGTTTATGCATTTTTATTTGAAGGCTCGGTCAGCAGAGGTTTCGATTTCATCATTTCTTCCATATTATCTCGAGTACAGAAGTGTCTTCGCTCGCACCTTCGTTGATTAATGCCAACTGCGCGTTGAGCTCTATTTTTATTGTTTTGTCTACACCAAGATATCGAAGGATGCTGCTTAGGTAATGATTAATTGCACGTTAATGTTCAACATGGTTTGCCATTTTCAGATGCAATGCTAAACCGTTCCGAAGAAAAATTGTCGCATCCAAAATGCCTGCACCAAGTACTTCATGTAGTGTTAGCAGAACGTAGTCATATTTTGACGCATTATTAATTCACTGTAGCGGAACAACTACATATTAGAGAACATCAACCTATACTTGTCCATTCTAGCGTTTCGAAAACGGGAATTTTATGCGAGAAATGCACTTCTCATTCGTCTAATATCCGAGAAGTGATAGACAACTGCTCCGAGGGAATTGGACGAATGAGAAATGCATATATTACCGTTTTTATATCCCTAGTCCATTCCCCTGTATTCTCATTTCCCCATAAGAGAATAGCGCATGGATTCTCTGTGGGAGTTTCATGAGCATCTTCCTTGCTTGTAACACAGTCGCCTCCTGAGGTGCTTTCGTAGGCCAGTAGTAATGCCTCATAGAGTGGAGTAGGTCCACAGGACCATTGGGCTTATAAGGCGAACGGGCACACATTGGTGGTGTCCGGCGAGTAGGTATCGTAGTGTTAGGCTATCTGAATAACGATAAAGCTTCTCGAGAGGAACCTCTATCTTTGGTGCACAGACAAAAACATGGCAATGACGACTCTTCTGGGAACGCAACTTTACCCTAAGGCGCATCCTTCACTACTGAAACAAGGTATCTCAAGATATCATAAAGGGACCTCGTAATCCTGCTGCAGCTGCATAACTGCTGCATTTTTCTCGTATGCAAAAACTTCTCCCCTGTGCTGCGCATGAACATCGTTTCTGACGAGGTCAGTACTTGCTATTTATTGTGATGATGTTTATATTAGAAAAATTGAAAACAACTTTATCCGAAACATACTCTCCTGGAATTCGCTAAGAAAAAATATAGTTGAAGATTCTTACTACGAGAAACCTCGCTGAAGCATTGTGGAGAAGGCATTGCGTCCATAGTTGCACTCGTGTTTCCGAGAAAATAGCACCGCTGAACAGATTCTCATTAGAATTGATGTTGTCAAAAATATGAACAGACGGTAAAACACCTGCCTTCTTCAGTACTTTATTTCCACTCCTCAAAGCAAATTGCCGTTTATCCCTTTCTAAGCGCCGAAAAAGCCTTTCATGAACGTGAATGAATCGTTTCGCTTACAAAAGAACCATAGCTCAGTAATCACAGCATAGCCAACCATCTGATAATTTCTAGTTTTCGCTTAGCTTTTCGACCACTTACGAACATTCGTAAAAGACTTTTCATCAAATTCACCTTTTTGTTCATTAAATTTATTTTATTGTGAACATAAATAGGCCGCCGATGAATTTATCTTCTCAACGAAGTGCTCAAAAAATTCTTTCCCTAGATGCTGCAATTACACTCTACAACAGGATATCAGGTTCGGTTCATGAAAAATATGCAATATGACCTTATTTTTCAGGTGTCGTGTACTTTGGTGTCACGCTTTCCGTGATTGGCTTATTAACGTTTGGGCTTCAAGGAAGAACGAGAAGTTTTAATTTACAAGTCATCGCCTTTCTGGTTTTGTGATTTCAAAGACATGCTGACACCAAATGAATATTTATCAGGCTGTAAATCATCTATCGGACATGCACATGAGCTTAAGCAATAGCGTTATTCTTATACACCATCTTGCTATTTACTCAAATGGCTGGACATTTCCTGGACTATCTATGGTGCAAGCGATTGTAGGATTTACCGAGTTTGCTCTCAAAATTTTACATTTTTGCAGGTATTGGAAGCCATTTTCATGGTCTGTTCTTTTGGTACATTCTTTACTATTTTGCTTTCCCGTCAGCAAGTGAGCTATGATAAATAATGTAAATGTTATTCTAGACTATGAGCATTCAGTCCGCATTGGCTCCTGGTTCTGTCTTGCGCATAAGTTCGAAACAACGCATTCTTGTGCTGATGGCAGTGTTACTTCCTTGTATGGCGGTTGTGTTAGTCATATATGGAATAATAACAAAACTCGAAGTCCCGCCGAGAGTATCCTGAAATCCCGTCGCAACTAACTATAGTCAATTCAGAATATTCCCGTAGAGTTGGAATGGATTAAGAAACGATCTTTATACACAATGTTCGGTAAAAACGACCTGTTTTCGAATAATGACGTGGTCATCCTACTGTCACGTTAGGTTCCTATAACATTTTGTCAAATAATGACTATTCTACAGTGCTCCTAGCCTTGGGAGTGTACATTGTTGGTGCCATTCTCTTCGTTGTATTCTCGGCTTTCTATGCGTTGAATTCGTATTCCTATCATAGTAGTCAATCGACGAAATCGTGAGTTGAATCCATATACGTACATGAACGTTCTGTAGTAAGCCTTTCAGGATCCAACGCAAT
Organism: Diplogasteroides magnus; assembly: GCA_014805445.1. NCBI lineage: Eukaryota > Metazoa > Nematoda > Chromadorea > Rhabditida > Diplogasteroididae > Diplogasteroides > Diplogasteroides magnus. The sequence goes on from JACMIF010000870.1 coordinate 6,339, forward strand.
GCTCTTATTGCTCTGATATCAACGGTATGAACAGAATTCCGTGGAGCAATGACGATTCCTTTCAGTTCGGCGTCACTGTTTGTGCACTTTGTGTACCAGCACTATTATTGGTCTACGCATATTTATTTGAAGGCTCAGTCAGCAGAGGTTTCTATTTCATATTTCTTCCATATCTTCTGCATACAGAAGTATCTTCATTCGCCCTGTCGTTGATTAATTCCCACTGCGCGTTAAGCTCAATTTTTATTGTTTTGTCTACACCGAGATACCGAAGAATGCTGCTTAGGTGGGTGATTCATATACAAGTCGATATACGACAGAATTTGCCATTTTCAGACGCAAAGCTGGTCCTTTCCGAAGAAAAATTACCAACTCCGGAATGTCAGTGCGGAGTGTTTCATTTAGCGTTAGCAGAAAGTAGCGTACTCCGCTCCTATGCTTGCAAACAGTCACAACGATGGTGCCGCCTACTTAGGCGATGAGGTTAGGCCGGTAGTAATGCCTCACAAAGTAGAGTAGTCATGTCCATAGGATATGCATGGGTTTATGAGGCGAACGGGCCCGCACTCATGGTATCCGTCGTTGGGTCTGTAAGCTCGAATTTTGCTGACAATAAAGCTTCTCGATGAGAACCTCTCTCATTGATCCACACACAAAGGCAAGACGATGACGATCCTTCTGGAAACGCAACAGTACCCTAAGGCGTATCCTTCACTACTGATTCACGATACTTCAAGTTACAGAGACCTCGCAATCCAGAAGCAGCTGTATGAAAGCTGCTTGTTTCGTGTATACAAATATATATTCCCTGTACTGCGTATATAAATTTTGACGAGTTCTATATTTGCTGTTTATCGTGGTCGTTAGTATTATAAAATATTTGAATGAAACTTTATCTGAAACACATTGTCGAGGATTTCGTAAAGAGAAAATATATAATAGCTGAAGATTCCTACGAGAGACCGCGTAGAAGTGTTATGGGGAAAGTCCTTGCTTTCATCGCTAACCTCCAGTTTCTGAGAAAATAGCTGAATTGATTCATATTAGAATTAATGTTGTCAAAAAATGAACAGCCACTAAAACACCTGCCTCTTCAATAGCGTGGTTATACTCCTCATAGCAAATTCCCGTTTATCCCGTATTTCTAAGCGCCGAACAAATCATTGCGGCTACGTAGAGTATTTGTTTCTGTTCACTGCCTCAAGCGTAACTCTCATTCATCTTTTTCGTTATATCGAATATTTTTGAATCTACTCAGGTTGACAAACAGTCAAACATTCGCCAATGAATTTTTCATCTGAACGAGGTGCTCAAGAAATTCCTTCGCTGGACGCCGCAATCACACTCTATAACCGGATATCAGGTTCTGTTCAAGCAAACTATGAAATGCGATCTATATTTTGCAGGTGTCGTATACTTTTGTGTGTTCGTAGTTTGTTCGTACCCACATTCGTAGTTTCGGGGATGAGTGGGTCATGTAGGTTAGATCATGACTGACAATAAAGCTTCCTGACGGGAACTTTATCTGTTATCCATACAAAAAGGCACTCCGACGTCCCTTCTGGGAACCCAATTTTATCCTGAAGCGTCTCTTTCACTACTGACTCATTGAGCGGCAAAAGCTTACCTAGAACATCAACCTACACTCTCCTCTGTCTACTGGCTTCCCACAAGAGTATAGCATTGTTTGCTTCGTTTCTCTGTGGCAGTTTTCTCTTGTGCTTCCTCGTGTCCATTCTCTTTCTCCCTTCTCCACTCTTCATTTGACCCCAACAGATTCGACCTTGCCATTTCCCCTCCATTTCCCCCCCCCCATACCATTATCAGAATTTCTTACTCTTTGTCCCCTGAGCATACATCCTTCACCGACGAGACATGTACAAGAAATTTTTCCCGGTGACTCAGAAGCCATGAATATCCATGTTGGGGGGAGGGGATGATCATTTTTTCCCTCCTCGCACAATGCCCTTCTCTCACTACAGATGCTCGCATTCTATTGATCGACGCTCCTCTCTTCCCCCTTTATTCACAGCTGTCGAACATTTTTTTATTTAATCCTCTTCGTCGTCACCTCTTCCTTGTTTCCTCACGCTCCTCCGTTGAGATGCCAGAACAAACTGACACAGACAAGATCATCGAGATCATTCTCATCATTTTTCTCCCGGTGAGTCATCTTACATAATGGACAATTGTTTCTATCGCTTCAGCCTCTTGCCATCTGGTACCATGACCGTGAATGTTCGGGTCAAGTCTGTTTCAACGTGTGTCTCATGTTCTTCTTCGTCATCCCTGCAGTCATCCACGCTCTCTGGTAAGCGACAGAGATTCTAAATCGGTAGTAAAGTGCATTTATCATTCATCTAATCCCTCACTGCGGTTATCTCTAACAGCGATAGGCAACAGTGGATCCGACGAATGAGAAATGCACTTTACTACTGGTTTCGAAACCCTGGTACGAGTCGATTGTAGACAATGGGCAATTGCAGGTACTGCTACATGCGCAAGTGAATCTTTTTTCTTCCCGTCGTCCAATGCATTACCTCATTTGAAACTGTCGCTTTTCTGACTCCCTGCTGTTATCCTTTATATTTGCACAATCACTTATCAATGTCCGCCCGCTTTCACCGTTTTTCTTTGTTGTGCGATCTTTCATTGGTAAACTGTTCAAATTGGGGCTCGTTACTCAATCACACGATACAACAATCTGTGATTACGGGTTTTCTCTTTAAAAAACATGGGCGATGTGAGAACCTCGCCGCCGGTATTGAGACGAGGACACAGCTTCCGGGATTGACTGTGTCTTAAAGTCGTCTAACTTAGACTACCGTAATCTTGGTAGTCATGGGGTGTGGCTAGTGACCGTTGGGTGTCTGATAAAAATTTGTTCTGGACCATGTGATGGTCACTTCTTTTTCCATTTCTCAATATCTTTTCTCTGTGTTGAGATATTGGCCGTAAACGAGTGCTAAACGTATCAACAGAGAGTCGGTGGTTCGATTTTACCTCTTGGGTAAAATCGAACCACCGACGTTTCGACTACAACACCGACCTCTTCACACTGAGCCACTAGTGCACATGCTGAAGCGTTCTTACTTGTCATCTCAGATGTAGGCATGCTTGTGAAGGACAAAACAGAAAACTGAAGTAACAGTCAAACGAGCTTGTTTTTATGAAATATTATTTGAAATCTCCTTGTAAAAATACATAAAACTGTATTTGACTTACCTTTCCAGACAACTGTGTTCATTCTGCATACTCTTATGCCACGAAATGATCACTTCTCTTTGCCATCAAACCAATAAACTATGAAAAGCCATTTTGACAAGGGCCAAATGTGCTCTGGTATCGGAAAATCACCTCTGAAAATTTTTTAGCTCTAGGTTTTGCCTTTTTTTGTGTTACTTGATCGGATCAACTTTTGGCGAAAAAGTGTCAGTCGCAAAGCGGGCGGAGCTTGTGGTCCCTAGGTGTGGCTACGGCAACTACAAGGCACTATAACCCCATCCAAACCGCCAACTCGAGTCGATAAATCAGTTCCCCGAAGTGTGCAGATAAGGCTTTTCCTTGGCTTCCGTAACATTGATAGCAAAGGGATATCCAACCCAGAGCGAAGGCGAAGGACGTGAAGACTGCGAAGTGACTTTTCCGATCGTGAGAACGAAGAGAGAGAGTGAAATCGCACCTCAGCACACGTGAGATCAGTGACGACTGAGGCCCTTTTATACTACCGTCACTGCATGACGACTTGTTTTGAAGAAAACATTCCTGTCCAAACGAAAACAATGTTATCACATGAAAATTCTGTGGTGATTCAGTAGTTATTACAACTCGAACTGATTGATTGAACAGCATATCAATGAAAGATCGCACAGCAGAGAAAATGGTATAAAATACATTTTTAATCTTCTCACTTCACTATGCCTTTCTCTCACTAGAGATTCTCTCATTCAGTCGATCAACAATTCTCTCGTTTTCCTTCCAATTCACAGCTGTCGAACATATTTTTTCATTTAATCCCCTTCGTCGTCACTTCTTTCTTGTTTCCTCACGTCCTCCATTAAGATGCCTGAACAAGTTGATACAGACAAGATCATTGAGAACATCCTCATCATCCTCCTCCCCGTGAGTTCTCTTCGACAATGTACTGTAATTTTTCTGCCCATTCAGCCTCTTGCCGTCTGGTACCATGACCGTGAGTGTTCGGGTCAAGTCTGTCTCAATGTCTGCCTTTGGCTCTTGTTCGTTCTCCCTGCTGTCATCCATGCTGTCTGGTAGGAATCCTCCATTATTGTAGACAATGCACAATTGCAGGTACTGCTACATACGCAAGTCTTCCGATGCATTGCCTCATGTTTAATTATCGCTTTTCTGACTCACATGGCATGTATTAGTACAAACATTGATTAATGTACGCCCGCTTTCACCGTTTTTCTCTGTTATACGATCTTGCATGGATAAACTGTTATATCAGTCAGAAAGCTATTGTAATGCAAATGGATCATCACAGGAGTCTACATGATATCATTGTTTTCGTTTGAACATGAATGTTTACTTCAAAACAAACACATTAGAAGGTGATGTACCTTGTTCTGTAATATGGTTGAAAACATGAAGTTTATGAAAGAGTGTGACATAGCATATCCTTCTTTGGCCTATTTACTACACGTTCTGGATGTTTCTCATGAAATCACAATGGTTCTTTCCATCTCAAGAAGACCTGCGTATCCCGGAACAATGAAACATGAACTTTTTTCATGTATCTGCTGTTATGTATGCAATGTACAGAGAGACGTGGCCAGTCAGACTACAACCAATATTACTTATCCAATTCATTGAAGCATCTCGATCAGTCGAAGGTTGTTAGAGCCATGTGTTGCAGCTAGTGAAAGTGTCTGCAGTCAGAAAGTGCTTGCAATAATGTCATGAAAACGAATCAGAAGACGCCCATTGTTTCTCCTATGACTTTCATGGATGATTCATCCACATTCACAACGTTCGGGGAGAAGAGAAGGAATTGTCATAAGCTGAGAAGACGCGTCCAGGAATAGACGCTTAATTCTTTCAGCTCGCATCGCTATATGCTTTTTGACCCCATTGTCGCTATTTATTCACATCCGAATTAAGATGCCTGAACAGACAGACTCGGACAAGATCGTCGAGATCATTCTCATACTTGTTTTTCCGGTGAGATAACTTCTACAATGGAAAAACAACGAATGTTCCTTCAGCCTCTTGCTATCTGGTTCCATGACCGTCAGTGCTCTGGACACGTCTGTCTCAATATCTGCTTTGTACTCCTCTTCTGGCTTCCTGCAATCGCTCACGCTCTCTGGTAGGAATCCTCCTTGACTGCATACTATGGTCAGTTGCAGGTACTGCTTCATGCGCAAGTGAATAATTCTTCTTCCGGTCGTCCAATACCTTTCATCATCTTCAACTATCGCTTTTCCGACTTCCTATTTATTTGCGAAATCACTGATTAAATGTACGCCCGCTTTCACCGTTTTTCTCTCTGGTGCGATCTTGATAAACTGGTCAATCAGTCAACAAGTTATGACAACGAAAATAAAACATCACGGAATTTCGATGTGACGACTTTTTTTTCCTTTGGGTGAGTGTTTACTTCGATAGAGCAAGCGTAGTATACTGGTCTATCATGTGGAATCCATGATATGGAATGTACTGTATGAAATGATATGATGAAGTTTGTGAAAGTGTATGACACCGCAGTGGATGATTTCGGTCTCTGTGATGTCAATTGGGTGTAATAGATTTTATCATGAAATCGGATTGGAATTTCCTATCTCCGATTCGACGAGACATGCCTTCACCCGGCGCAATGATAGTGGACTTTTGGTGATCGGTCACAGTACTTGAGCAGACCTGGCCTGTTAGACCACAATCAATATCACATAACCAATTCCCTCATAGGTATAGTAGTCCTACTCAAAGGTAGTTGAAGTCATGATGACAGATAGGAGAATACATTGTGCAGTCTTGCCACACTACAAAGCCAGAAAGTGTTGACAAGAATATGAGGAAATCGAAGCCGACGACGTCCATTGTTCATCTGATGACTTTCATGGATGATTCATTCGCATTCTCCACTTTTGGATAGGGGAAATGCACAGGAATAGCCATAATATTTGATGACGCGTCCAAGAATAGAGACATTTTTTCCAGCTGCCATCACTATAAGAGCGCGACTTTTACTTCTGCACACAGTATGTGAAACAACTCTGAAATCTGGAATAAATCAGGAGACAGAAAGGTCAAAAACGCGTATGACATCTAAAGGGACTGGTGGTAGTAAGGGCAGGCGGACACGATTCATTCCGCTTGTGCGCAAATGGCTGAGTCTAACGAGACGGAGGAACTTCCTGAAGGATATCTCACATTTGGAGGATTCTTGTGAGACTCATTTTCTTATGCAATTATCTGACCATTAGACATTTCAGTACTTTGGAGGAGAGAAGCAACGACAGACTTGTGGTGGGACTGTGGACGGGTCTCAGTGTGTACGGTTGGATTGTCAATGCCCTAGTTGTTACTGTCATTCTGCGATCAAAGACACTGAGAACATACACGTGGTGGGAATTCCAGTCAGTACAACCATTATCAGCCTTTGAAGCTACTGGTACATTCTCGCTTCTTGTACGTGTGATATCATGATGCTTTGCCTTTTCTACACACAAGTCATTCCGTTCATTATTTTCCGTGAAGACTTCTATCGAGTGCAGTAAGTTGTGGCTCATCTCAAATCCGATCTTATCCTCAGCTCTCTAACAAATTACCTTCAATTCTTCTCGTATCAGATCTTCTTCTATTCAGCAGTGATGCTCATGATAGTGACTGCCATCAACAGGTATCGTTCTATAGATTCCCCCAATCACAGACGCTTCAGACTCTTGTGCATTCTTCTTCCCCTCCAGTACAATACCATCTTCACACCTCAAGTCACTCTCATCTCCATTGGAATGGCTTTCACCCTAGGCACCTCTGCCGCAGTGCCCAACCTCCTTCCATGCTGCCACGTCTTCTTTGATCCTATCGTATATGTCGGATACACTGAGAACCCCAATTCATGGTTCTATTCTTGTGTTTGTCAATGGCAAATGTGCAATCAGGTTCACCATCTACGACATTGCACTGAACAGTGTAGCTTGTGCCACTTCAGTTTGTTGTTACTCCACAATTATCATCATTTTCAGGCTGAAGGTATTTGACATTTAATGATCCAAAATGAAGTTGTTTCAGAAGCTCGGGGACACAAACCCAAGCAAACGAATGGATTTACGATTAGCGTTACAAGTACGAATTAGGGGTTCTAAATCGGGAGTAGAGTGCATTCGTCTGTTGTATGTTTCCCGAGGAGCTGCTGTCTCGTTCATGCAATAGACAACCGCTCCTCGTGAATCAGACAACAGACGAATGCACTCTACTCCCGAATTTGAAACCCTAGTACGAATCATCAATGGACAACGGGAATGTGCAACTGTTTAGTGTGGAACGACATGCGCCGTGTACGTCTTGGCCTTCTCAATGTGGAACTATTTACCTAATTCTGTTCCGAACAACGTGTTCGTACTGGCAGCAACTTCTACAGTATTCTTCGTAAATAACGGGGTTGCACCATCTTCAAATGGCTCAAATAGAGCAGAGCCATTCAGACGGCAGCAACAATTTACCTTCTCACAAATTCTCAGATGAAGAGAGAACTGTTCGCTCTTGTGGGGAAAGAGCTGGATCCGAGCTTTGTTCAAGTGTCTACCTCACTCACTCACAGAACCCCTCCTAGATCACCGAAAACGGACAACGACCAAGCAGTTCATGTCACAACTATGTAGTCACTAGGGATCGACTTTTGGATTACATTTTCATATCTTCTGTCTGATCGCATTCCCGAGCAGCTGTAGCGTACGAGTGATAGATAACCGCTCGCTCAAGAGCACTGACAGAAAAAATGCAAATATGTTCCAAAAGACTATTCCTAGTAGTCACCCAATCTCATTCGTCACCAATTCCATTCACCTGTCACAGAGGTCAATGCAAATATTAAAGGAAGCACAACATGCGCATTCGACCGAAAGTTCACGTAATAAGTTTATATTTACATTCCCTTACACTGCACGCGAGTTTATCATTTATTGACACTCGGAACTGTCCCTATGTCGACAGTTATTGTTTGATTGAATAGACATTGAATAACGATATCGCTGTTGTGACATTGGTTTGCAATGATCGCTAACAATTGATAAAACTATGGAACAATTTGTCAATCTTTCAGAACGGCTTCTACCGAATTTGGGTGCACAGAACAGATGTTTGCATCGTTTATTGCACACGCACATAGTATGCAAATAGTAAAGGACTAGCCGCCGACTCGTTTGACATCAAAATCGTCGGAATTTGTGCTAAACGTTCACTATGAAAATATTTTATGTAAATCTTACACAGGAATATGCACAATGTGAATAGGAGCACCTGGCGATGATTGAGGGTGTGACTGTGGCCGGGCAGCACTACTTTTCGCCTTATAACTGTTGACGTGCTTCTCTTGGAAGTGTTTGAGCACCATGTCCTTTCGACTCTCAAAAGAACGGTTCATTTGTATTGTATCACCTATTAGGTAGGGTTGCCTAAACGAGCGCCGAGCGCTCGCCTAACAGCCATTCACAGTCATTCTTAAACGAGTGCTCGTTTAAGGGGTCGGTCATAGTAATTGTCTATTCATTTCCTGTTGTCTTTCTCATCATTCTTAGGCGAGCGCTCGTTTAAACCGGTCGACTAAACGAGCGCTCGTTTAGGCAACCCTACTATTAGGGTATCTATGTAAATAGTCAAATTCATTTCTGATTCTTCCATTCTCCGCGAAGACAACCGATCAGCGAAAAAAATGAATGTGACTATTGATATATATATATATACCCTACCACCATTGACTTACTAGGGTGTCGCATGCGAGTCTTTTAGTGGATTCGTCATGTCTCTTGTCCCAGCGGTGCAGTTGTCTCTGCATTTTACAGACAACCGCACCGCTGAGGCTAGAGACATGACGAATGCACTAAAAGACTCGCATGCGACACCCTATGACTTACCGCTCTGAATGGGCAGTTGAGACAGGCAAATGGCCTTTCCAACGTGTGGCTTCTTCTGTGATTCAGCATTATGGCCATTCTAGGAAAAGGAAGACCGCAGATATCACAAGCGAAGGATGGCGAAGATTGAGAACTGAACTGGATTTGATTTTATTGTTGACCAAGCATTCTTACATTTTCGTTTGTTTTGCAGGCGAACAATTTTCTTCGCCGGGTTGAACTCGTTTGTCTGCGATATGTAAGGTACATACAATTAGTAGCAAAAACGCACCTGATGATCCCGTGACAACTCCCGACGTTTCTTCAGAAAACTTGAGAATGTTGACCGTTGGAGCCTTGAAAGCCTCTTCGTTTTCAAAGATCATCGTGTAAGGCTCGTTGAAGTTAATGAGAGAAGTATCAGTGGAGACGGGGTATTGAAAGACTTGCTGAAGTAGTTCAGAGGGCACTGAACACTGGGTCAATTGTGCTGGAGGAGGGGCAGAAAGTGGTGTATGAGTAGTGGGTTGAGGTGGAACAGAGGTCGACTGAGCGGGAACTGTGGTGGTTGTAGCAGGCGAGGAAGTATCTGGCTGTTGGTCATGGTCAGATGCATTCTCCTCGACTATCACAATTTTGTATGCCTGACTTGCAAGGGCACTCCACATCTGAAGATTCATTGTTCTCTCACGTGCATCGAAGTAGGAAATGAAAGCGAATTTCAATCAATACGAAAATATCGCAAGACACAAGAGGCGCTAATCAGCATACGAAATCTAGGACAGCTGGCTATTGATTTTGTGGTTACATTATTGTCAAAAATCGTGAACAAAGTGGAAGCACCAAATTTCAATGCGTATACCAGTTTTTGGGCACGAAAATGAGTAAAATTGGCTCGAAAAAGTGAAATGAATGCAGGATGTATGAAGGGTTCAAGGGAGGCGATCAGCATGAGTCTAGTGATGGAAGAATAAGATAAGGAGAGGCGAGAGACTGTTAATTGCCGTACTGACTGAGACAAGAAGTGTACTGAACATTTCCCCCCCCCTTGCCCAATATAGGCACCAACCGGGAACCATTTTTCGTTGATTATTGTTAATGAGGTCGACAAGTGATAACAACGTGCGCATTGAGTACTCAGACTACGAAGTTTGCCTCTATATGTGAAGCATCATGTCCAAAGGACAGCGTTTATGCTGACATCAGCTCTTTCCTGATAAGATTCTATCAATTCTCGCACAATAACGCCCTCAAATCGCACAACATTTATAGGCAACAACGGACTCAAAGCTTGGTATATGTCCTACCAATTTTCTAAAAGTTTTAATCGAAATAATTTTTGCTGAACAAAATAAATTAGTGAAAGATTGTCATGAAATTGTGGTATTTTACATCAGTGTAGCGAGAAATTCAACCTTGTTTCACGTGGCAATCTCTAGAGGAACTGCTATGGCGGCGGCTTCAGGCTGCCGATAAACAAACCGTCGCCTTCTCTTCTTCACAATGTTGTTCAAATGGTGATTTTGGAAGTGTCTCAAGACCATGTCTTTTCGGCTCTGTAAGATATCGATGAATTCGTTCGGGACTGGGGAACGCTTTTTGGAAACGCTCTACGTATTGCTGAATCATTCTCTCTCGCTCATAATAGACAGGCAGTCGGAATGAGAGGGCAGAGAGTTATGATGCAGTTATTTTCCAAAATTCGTTCGCTATTCAGGACTTCAACTCACAGCTCTGTAGGGACAGTGAATGCATGTGAATGGCCTCTCCCCAGTGTGATTTCTTCTGTGAGCGACCATATGAACGATACGAGGAAATGTGCGGCCACAAATGTCGCAGGGAAATGCAAGGGAATCCGTCGATCTATAAGAGTGTGTTTTAGGATGAGTGAGAGAGTTAGGGGTCCTAAATCGGTAGTAGGCTGCATTTTTCAGTCGCATAATTTACCCAGAGCGACTATTTCACTCATGTGATAGTCAGACGTTCCACGATATTGAGACAATAGACGAGACAGTAAACAAACCTCTTCTGCTTCTCTAGCCACGAGAGACCGTTCGATTCCTGCTCTTCTTTGACTGAAAATCAAGTCTCACACATAATCGAGAAGTGTGTATCTGTACCTGGAGACTCAGCACCAGAGGAAGATTGAGCAGTTTGGTCTTCTGAATATTTGAGGACGGTTACTGCATTAGCTTTGAATGGTTCGTCGTTGTCGAAGATCATGGCGTAAGGCTCCGAAAAGTTGATGAGGGAAGAATCACTGGATATGGGAGTTTGAAGAATGTGTTGGAGGATTTCGGAAGGAACTGCACATTGGGTCAGACAAGTAGCTTGAGGTTGAGGAGACGAGGGAAGGACTGAGGGAATGGAATGGGAGGAGGGAAGGGATTCGGTTGGGGATGATTGGGATAGAAGAGTGCTCAACGTTGAGGCATTCTGTTGTTGTAGAGGAGTTTGCTGGCCGAGGGCACTCCACATTATGAAGTGAGACTATTACAGCACTACAAGTGAATGGACAACTCACGCCGATGTTTGAATCAGATATGAGAATTAGGCCGACAAGAGTCCTTTCCTTTGACTGACCTCCCATTATCGGACAAGAAATCTGCATCTGCACACATGTACAACGTGCAGTTAGCTAGGACACAATTTTTTATCATGGCTCATACTATAGTATATCATATATGAAGATGACCCTTTACGAAACCAAGAAGATGGAATTGCCACAATCAATAATATCTCACAGCATTAAAGAGAAAGCTGCCGTCCGTGCCAATTCTTTATAGATGCAAAAAATGTTCTCGGCCTGTATTGTTGGTTGAGACATCAAGAAAAAATTAATCAAATGACAATTTCGGCAATAATAATATTGGATGCGAATTATTTGAATGACCGGATAAAGAAAAGGAGACATATAAATCAACTCGAAGCAGACAGTGTTGGATAGATCAACAACGGAAAAAAGTAATGAAGATACCGATGATGATGAACTGAATGATATTGACCACTGAAATTTCACCTCTTTTCACAAGCTTATGGGAAATAAACTACTAGTGGCGGCGTTGGTCGTCGTTTCATGTTGTGGGGCCTTCGTTGGGGTCATCGTTGACGAAGGAACGTTGATCGTATCATTCAATTTGATGCTCACTCGCATGGCAAACGATATGCTCTGATAGAGAGGAGGTGAAGTTACCTGGGGATGGGGGATAATTTACACTAATTTTACATCATTCACGGCAACTTTAATCCACTTTGCTTGAAGTGTTGTTTGTTGGAAACGATGATTAACATCTCCCCACATTCTGAGTCAGTTTGTAAGTGGAGAGAAGGTAAAAGAGTACTGACGACTGTGTTCCTCCCTCTGACGGTTCCAGAACGACGGGTTAATCCAGTACATTCAATCCAGTAAGGATGTCACCGTACAACGAGAAGTTTGCACTGAAAGAACTGTTTCTTTTGATTATCTTAGCTAAATGATAACCTTTTCCCACTACCGAAATCCTGAAGTTGAATGGCGTAGTTGATGGGATCATCTGTCTCTTTGTATCTGTATCTCTCTGTTCCACCACATCCATGATATCCAGGTGAAAGAATGGCCGAATTTTCGCCATAATTTACGACCACATTTGGGTCTGAAAGATGAAACGACGCGTGAGGATTGCAATTACGACATTACCAATTCCCATAGAGACAGTCATACTCCTGGTATCGCTTTTAGAAGAAAGGGTCATCAGGGGAGTCGGGAATGGGATGGGAGCAATACTTTGGAAGTCTCTGAAGTCAACGAATAGGGATATCGCTTCCCTTTTCACTTACTGCCCAGAATAAAGCGGAAAACAGTCTTTCGATGCCCCTGCCAGTGTTACATCATATCCACTCGCATAAATTTCGAAGAACTGAAAGAGGAATTGTTCTTATAGATCTCAAGCACTATGTAATATAGTCTCAAGCTTCTTACCCCATCAACTTGAATCTTCTGCACGGTGAACGGGTCTGCACTCATTATGGTCACGGGTAGATTATGGTATATTACTGACTTGTTGAACTTTCTTGCTTCATAGACTCTGTCCCACATCTTGGTTTCTTAGAGTGCAGAAGTTTCGAAAATATTATGGCTTTCACATTTTCTTGTATGTTATTTTTTCTTACCAGGATAAAATAACGACACTGTGTAGATTAGTACAGGAATGCCTGTTTTTGCGACGTTTGAATTGAAAATGACATAATCTCCCGGTTCTTCCTATAAAAAAGTGATTGTCGTTGAATGTGACACTAAGAGCAAACCATTTGCATAGGCAATTTCCATCCATCATCCTGACCCTGAACGGCGAATGTTCCAACTCTGAAATTGAATTCTGTATAAATATTCTGCTTCCCCGCCGCACGGATATTTTTGGTCATGTTGGTAAGTGGTTTCTTGTAGATGAAAAGATGATCTGCATCTTCTGGTTTATTTGCAGCTGAAATCGAGGCGTAGATGGTACAGCCACGAGAACATTTGACAAGGGGAATCTGAACATTTGATCTTTGACGGAACGATGACGTTATTCACCTCAGTTTTCCCTTCAACGTCAAATCGATCTATGACTTGGGAATATTTTTGAGTTACTGATGAAACTAAACAAGTAACAGTTAGTTCAAGAATAATAAACAGCAGTAAACTTACAAGCAAGATGAACGATAAATCCTAGAAGCCACAATGTCACCATTTTTCTTGATGTGAAGGACGGAGTGTGGAGGATGCGTCTCTTTTTGAGAGCACATTGCCCTCTTATCAGACAATGACAATTCAAACATTCTGACTCATTCAATAGTTTCTGACAGATGGTTACCGATGCAGAGTAGGTGTGCACTGACTAAGGAACGCATAATGGAATATCGAAATAAGAGACAACCGCTCCTACGAGATTGGGGAGGTTAGATATTCCAAAATGCGTTCCCTATTAATGACTCACGCGCACTCATTGTACGTTTTCACTTGTATTATAGAATCTAGGCAGCGAGATGTTATTTCTTATTTCTAGGCATAGAAAAGTTGCAACAACAGGACTGTATAGCAACAGCAGAAGCAATTCCTCCTTCACTAGTTTTGACGTGAGACATTCTACGAGATGTTCTTCAGTTATATGTTTAGCCTAGTAAATTTCCGAATAATCCATGGATACTCGTGGTTGGGATTTCGCTTGGGGCATATACGGAAAAATGCAACAGACAAAGTAGTTTTTATTCCGGCGGTTTCCCTCAACAGGGCAATCGATTAGAGCAGCCATGTGTACCAGTTTCACTTGAATCATAATTGTTATTATGTTTTTCACGTTCTGTTGTGATAACTTGTAACTGTTATTGGAATCTGTAAGTTGTGTATAGTCAGTGAAGAGCAAATCTAGTAAGTATTTGGCAGTGTATGGAGTGTTGAAGTGGTTAAAATCCGATTTTTCAGAAATTCTCCCAAATCTTCCGCTGTATAATTGTAAGAATTTACGCACATGTAAATACAATAATCAACTAGAATTTACGAGTGAAAGAAACCGAAAAGGAAAACGTTCAAATCAGAATTTTATCTTTTATTTTACATATGTGTTATATAAATCACAGAAAGGTAAGATTAACGCCTGTTGATGAACAGACTCATCAGCACTAGAGTTGTTAAAACGAGTATCGAGTCTCGTTTATATTTTGCCTACTGAGATGGAATAAAAACTAGGGTGTCGCATTCAGTCACTTCTGCACCATAGAGACCGTGAATTGACTCCGAAATTGACAGCCGTTCATTTCTAGCCGTCCAACTTCATTCCTAGCGGTTGTCTCGGCGAAGGGAGTGATGACCGCTAGGAATGATGTTAGACTGCTAGAAATGAACGGCTGTCAATATCGGAGTCAATTCACGGTCTCTACTGCACCATGCGAGACCGGCGCGGTCTAGAATGAGTCTCGCGAGATCGCTGCATGCAATGTAAATGGTGCGAGATTCTCGTTCTCGCAGTGTTCTCGCATTCGCTGCTAGGGGATGGTAAGGGACCGGTGTGTGGCAGAATCGAAGAAAGAATGGTCTCGCGAGATCTCGCATCTATGCGAGATTCTCGCACCCATCTCCGTTCATTTCATTCATTCTCGCGAGACCGCGCGGTCCTATTCATTTTCATACGAGATTCCCGTTCTCGTTCTCGTACGCGATTCCCTAATAAAAACGAGTCTCGAAAAGTGCAGAATGAATGAGAGGGAGAAAAACGAGACTCGATTTTAGTCAAATTCTCGTTTACGCTCTGCGATCGGCAGACCATTTCCATTTGTTCACCCACGTGGAATGGCCTATCAGCCCGAAGAAATCGAACAGACCGAGAAAACGAGTCTCGAAAAGTGCAAAATGAATGAGAGGGAGAAAAACGAGTCTCGTTTTTTTACCGCTCGCCATGTAAATGAAGTCGAGTCTCGTTTTTCGTTTTCGTTCGAACAACTCTAATCAGCACCACGCGAAAAAAGGTGAATCTGAATCAGAAGGTATTAATAATAATACATTGTTCGCTTGAAGTTGATACTTTATTGTATCTTTATGCTTGAAAAACAACAGAAATCTGTTTGAACTTGTTGCTATATAGCAAATGTATTTATGTCTGCTTAGATGGAGAAAATGTTAGTTCAAAGATGGGAAAGTGTAATGAAGAAACTGATGATGAGGAACTGAATGATGTTGACCACTGAAATATATCCTAAGTTCATAATCCTCTGGGAAGCAAACTAATAGCGGCGGCTTTGGTTGTCGTTTCCGGTAGAACGGTAGTCGTTGACGGTGCAACTGTGCCCGGTTTGTTCAATTTGAAACCCACTCGCATGGCAAACGATATGCTCGGGTAGAGAGGAGGCGAATTTACCTGGAGATTAGGAACAATGGGACTATATTATCATTAACTGCAACCTTAATCCACTGTGCTTGAAGCGTGTACGTTTGGAAACGATGATTAACATCTCCCCACATCCTGAGTCAGTATATTAGTGGAAAGTAGGTAAAATAGTACTGACGACACTGTTCCTCCCGTTGACGGTTCCAGAACGACGGGTGAATCCAGTACATTCAATCCAGTAAGGATGTCACTGTACAACGAGAAGTTCGCACTGCAACATCTGCTTCTTTTGATTATCTTAGAATTAGCTAAATTATCAGTGATAATTTATCACCTTTTCCCACTACCGAAATCCCTAAGTTGAACGACGTAATTGATGGGATCATCTGTCTCTTTGTATCTGTATCTCTCTGTTCCACCACATCCATGATATCCAGGTGAAATAATGGCAGAATTTTGGTCATAATTTAGAATCACATTTGGGTCTGAAGATGAATCGGTGCGTGAGGAATGGAATTACAACATTACCAATTCCCATAGATACCGTAATATTTTTGAAATTGCTTTTTGACGAAATGGTCATCAAAGGGGTTGGAAATGGGATGGGAGCGAGACTGTGGGCGTCTCTGTAGTTAACGAATAGGAACAATGTCTCCCTTTTCACTTACTGTCCTGAATATAGAGGAAAACAGTCTTTAGATGCTACTGGTAGCAATACGTCATATCCACTCGCATAAATTTCCACGGACTGAAAGAGCCAACGTACTGATGTATCTTATATTCAAGCACTATGTATTATAATATATGCTGAAGACTGAAGCTACTTACCCCATCAATTTGAACCTTCTGTACAGTGAACGGGTCTGCACTCATTATGGTCAAAGGTAGATTTTCGTCTATTCCTGCCTTATTGTACAATCTTGCTTCATAGACTCTGTCCACCATCCCGGTAACTTAGAGTATTGAATTATCGCATATATTATAGCTTTTATTTTATTTTACTGCATTTTAGTTTTCTTACCTTGTCCTAAATACGAAACTGTGTAGATTAGTATAGGAATGCCTGTTTTCGTGACGTCTGAATTGCCAATGACAAATTCTCCGATTTCCTCCTAAACAAATGAAATGCTATTGAAATTGGCACGATGACACCTTTTGGATAGGCAATTTCCATCCATCTTTTTGGCCCTGAACAGCGAAAGTTCCAATTCTGAAAAAAGAGTACTGTGCAAACAGTCAACTTTCCGAGTCAAGTCTTACGGATATTGTAAGGTCATATTGGTACGAGGCGTTTTGTAGATGACAAGATGATTTGCATCTTCTGGTTTGTTCGCAGCTGAAATCGAGACGTAGACGGTACAGCCGGCATAACATTTGGTAAGGGGAATCTGAACATTTGATCTTTGACGGAACGATGACGTTATTCACCTCAGTTTTCCCTTCAACGTCAAATCGATCTATGACTTGGGAGTATTTTTGAGTTACTGATGAAACTAAACAAGTAACAGTTAGTTCAAGAATAATAAACAGCAGTAAACTTACAAGCAAGATGAACGATAAATCCTAGAAGCCACAATGTCATCATTTTTCTTGATGTGAAGGACGGAGTGTGTAGGATGCGTCTCTTTTTGAGAGCACATTGCCCTCTTATCACACAATGACAATTCAGACATTCTGACTCAGTCAATTGCTTCCAACTGATAGTTACAGATGTAGTAGAGTGCGTACAATGAGTGTGTGTGTGTGCACTGACTCACACACACACATTGTACGCATTCACGTGTAGATTACTGTTTATTAGAGGTATTGAATTATTTGTGGTCACATCAAAGTGATCAAATGTCATGGAGCGAAAAGTTGCAACTATAGAAGTAAATATTATGCATTCTAACAGAACTGGTTACCCAATACGCCCGTTACGTTTTTTGACCGACGTTCGCTCTCATATTTTGGGTGATATTTCATCGTTCATCCAACATTTTAAAGATGTTTCTGCATACAATAATATTAGAAAATGCGATGTCGAACATTAGTTCTTTTTGGACTAATAATATCAACAGGAAACAACACTCAACTATCGCTGCTTCTACCGCGAGACATGTTAGATATTATCTTTAGTGCTCTGTTTATTATATTAAATTTCCGAATAATCCATCAACACGCTGGGTTTGTTTTCGCCTTCTTTTCAAAGGTAGAGGAAAGTTTTGCAACAAACAACTTATGTATAGTAGTTATACCGATTACTCCACATCTGGAGAGTGGGTTCGAATAGCCACTTTGACTTTTCCAACGATCTTCATTTTACTTATGCTTGTTTTCATATTTGTTCAAGTTCGAATCTGATAGCATTTTACTGCAATTGATTCCGCATGTTTTTGGTTCGTGAAATGTAAAGGCACTATGCAATGGACATTGATGCACTGAAGTGTTTAAATTTCCAGAAAAAATAATTTATGCACAAGAAAATGCGATCTGCAACTATCGTTCACTTATTGAAAGTAACCGAAGAGTAATGGAGTTAGTAGCAGTGACCACGATAATAAGGCTAAAATTTATTGAACTCTGAATGTATTGTGTAATTCATGCCTCTGAATGCATCCTTAGTTGTTGTTTCAGGCGTTGTTGCAGTCGCAGGAAAATACCTGTCGGTCGCGGATACTTGAAATGCGAATGTTCCACTGCTGTGGATGTCATTCCATGTCATCTAAGAATTAGCATAGCGAGGTAGGAAACAATAAGGGGCTAACAGTGGCATATGTGCCATAGAATGTGAGGTCGCTGATAGTTCCCATGTCAGATGAATCTCCTCCCAAACTGAATTAAGAGTGTGCCAAGATGTGAATCTACACCCACTTGTAGTTGTTAATGTTGTTCTTCAGTGAAACGGCATCATCTGTGGCAGTGTGCAGATCGCCTTTGAATTTGAAATACACATCCCTTAATTTCATCTTCATTGACACACTATTCAAAACGTTACTGGTCGAAGTTGGTAATAACACTCGTGTTGAGGGAATTTGACGTCATTTGATATCGAAAACGATTTTTGTCTGTACATCCATGGTAGCCGGCCGACATTATAGCTGTTTGTTGATTGTTCCTCAGAATAATTTGATTTGCTGAACACATACTAACATTAGTCTAATTGGTAGTCTAATAACCTGGTTCGCCTGATCGAAGCTTAATAGTGAAATCTCGTGTTTCAAAGTTTAATGTGATAAGCGGTGTCAGGACAGGAATAATAATGAGACTACTAGCGTCACTTGAAAGAAAACATTGTTATGGAACTTGATGCACAAAACCCCTTACGTTCCGTCATACAATCGAGCACAGGGTTCGGGTCTAACTGTATTCAAAACATCAGATCCAGCTGCCACGATTGTCACAAGTTTTCCCTGTAATATATGGAATGCGAAAGGAATCATTTCAGTCTAACCGTTGGTTGATTCACTTGGAGAATACTGTAGGGATCCGCACTCATTAGCGTTATTGTGTTACTATTAGGAGGATTTGTCACTTTGTACAAAGATGCCTCGTATACTGGCGTCTGTGGATTGTCTAGAAAACATTTTCAATTTGCTAGTGAATTCTATCACCTGTTCCAAAGAACTTAGCCGCTGTGACATAGATAACCAATCCTGAACTGCTCAGATTTGGATTTGTATTTTTGATTGAGTAGTTTCCCTGCAAGTGAATGTTTTGCAACGCTATTGAGCTGATAATGATACATTTGCTTTCAGTCTACCCTTGTTTCCCGAGTCGTCTGAATTTACGGCCAAGGCTTTCAATCTGAAAACATATCACATATTCAGTCAAGAATGTCAATGATTACGTGATCGTGTTAACGTTCTTCGTATTGTCAAAAATCACGATTTTCTCCGGATCGCCCACGTAATCTCGTGATATGGACGCGTATATTGTACAACCTTCCGTGCAAAGACTGAGTGGAATCTGAAAATCTTTAGATTACTCGCATAATATTGATAATTACTAGGATGGACAATTCAAGCAATTCTGCTTGAATAAGCAGGGGTGAGCGGTCATTCGTTATTCAAGCCTTGCGAGATCGGTGTTGTTATTCAAGCCTTGAATAACATTTTAGACTGTATTTCGATCGTATAGACCTTTCTATGCTCTCAAACCCCGCCAAAATTTACTGATATGCTGAAAACAGTGCAGGAAGCGTCCCTATACTTCGTTCAAGCAAAATAAACATAATTGCTTGACACTGCGATCAATATCCTATAATCGTTTTACAATTTTGACCTCAGAAATCAGCGTTTTACTTCTACAAACTGTTCTTTTTGCTCTAGAGGCCATTCAGATAACTTGTATCTCTGTAAAGCAGTTAGAAAGTCACAAAATCAGGTCGCTTGAATGGCTAAATATCAACAAAAAAGCTGGCAATCAACTAGAAAAGTCAAGAATAAGGCTGGAGTTCCCCATATAGTTCGATTTTCGAATGATTTCAATACTTGAACCTCATAAATCCACTTCAAACAACGCGATGTTATTCAAGGCTTGAATAACATTCCATTTTACGCAAGTCTTGAATTGCGCGGTCGCGCCGCTCAGGAATGATTCAAGGCTTGCGAATGCGCTTGCATTGTCCACCCTAATAATTACCGTTGGTGTGTTGAGAAGATCAAACTGATCGTAGACTTCGGAGAACAAATACTTCACTTTGCATTCTGAATGTTGACAATTCATTCATAAAACAATCTTTTCACTTACCTGTGATCGGTAGAAATAGAAGGGCCAAGCTCAGAACAGAGTTTACCATGTTGCGAGTAAAATGATGACAATATTTCTCAGCCAATTGTCCTTCCTTATCTCTCAACATTGAAGGCGAGACACAGAAAACCGCAGAAATGTTTGAGTAGTGAATCACACACAAATGTCATGCTCAGTTCAGTCGACTCATTCATACGCCACACACCAAATCAGAATTTTATCTTTTCAGTTACATATTTGTTTTATACGTCACAGAAAGGAATGATTAGCGCCTGTTGAAGAACTGAATCACCAGCACCCACGTGAAAAGAGCTGAATGGATACGTTATGTTGTTGCACTGTAGCAATTGTTGAAGTGCTTACAGAATATCTGAGACGACGTATTTGTAGTAGTTTGAATCTGCTGGGAAGTAGTTGCTTGAGGTTTCACTGTGGTTGAAGTTACAGTGCTAGACGAAACGGAAGTCGTCGTTTGAGGTGTCACAGACACTGAAATCTCTATCCTTTTTGCGTCTGCCTGATAAACACACCTGCGAGGTAGAAACTTGAGTTTCCGTACTTGTCAGTCCATGAAAAGCTTAGACTATGACCCTCCATGTAAGTGGTATTGAACTTATATCCGTTGAAATGATGGATGTCACCCCATATCCTAAGCGATTTGATACTGTACTTGTATATCAAAGATGTTTACTCTAGATTCCGTCCTGTTGAGGATTTGACAGTGATCGGATTATCCTCAACAATATTCGGGTCCGAGTAGATTGTGAAGTTGACTAATCTATAACAAATAATTTCGAAATATCATATCTCGCGCAAGAATGAAGCATACCCATCAGAATCATAATTCACGATGTCTTCAACTGAAGAACGGAGTGAATAACGGAAAGCCTGAAGAGTTGCTAGATAAAAATGAAAAGTCCCCGAAGAGTAAATGTCACCTGCCAGTTACTACATCCCATGTAACCAGGGGACATGACAACGGCCACGTGAGAGTCATCCAAAAATAACGTCTTATCTAAATAGAAGTGACATGCAGTTTAGCTAAATGTGATCTTACATTGCACCATGATGTGCGGGACATCGAAAATGTTTGAGGAAAATTTGATTGTAAGAAGAGGACTGCGAACGACGAGATTGTTGACGCGAGAAGGTTCACTGAAAGGGATTAGACAGGTTGACATTGACGTAAAGACATACTACGTTAACGGAAGCGCCATACACAGATCTGGCAATGGTTGAAGAGATTCGTATCCCGCAGCGTATACGTCGATTCTTCCTGTCTGAATACGAATGGATTTAGACAATATAGTTATCTGTGAGTTGTAAATGAATGTTTCTTAGATCTAACTGTGTCAATTGAGTAGATTGTGTAATGGTCGTAGCTCATTAGCACGAGAGAAGTTTCGTCTGTAGGGTACTGATATCTATACTTCGCTGCCTCATAAATCACGTGTCCCGGATTAGCTAAACGTAGGATCATACAAATGAAAGAGAGAAAAAAACTGACGCTCGATGCCGTTAAACGAGCTTTTGATCGTGTAAATAATAAATGGAGTGCTTTGGTAATTTGGGTTTTTGTTCAAGATAACGAATTCACCGTTCTGAAAAATATTTTTCATACGTTTCAGAACAGAACTTGCCGGAAAGGTTAGAGTTATTTTTCGTCCATTGGTATCCAAAAATGAAGTTGCCAGATGTTTCAAGCTGAAATATATTTTTGTTTGTCCATACATTTCTACAGATATACCAAGACCATTCAGTTCAATAATTTCCGACTGTCGCCTGGCCGGATTCTCTTATCTCTCATTTTGCGTACAACACAACAGTTAATAACGACTTGTGTGATAGAAAGAATACTTCGATTTATAATGCATAAACTTGCCGACTTTTCTTTCTCTATAAGTTGTCCATTTATTCGCTCCGCGAAAACGATGTTTTCCTCTCTGCCAGTTGTATTTGACGGAATGGACGCATACACAAAGCATCCTTTGTCACACTTAGTCAATCGGACCTGTTGTAAAAACTTAACAGTACATTACAATTTGTGCAAACCTCTGTTTCTCCTTCGAAATCATATTGATCATAGTACTCGGAGTGTGAGAGAGTGACCTTACATTCTGAAAGCAGAAGTCTCATTGTCAAGTTGACTTACTCTTTGGCACCTCACCTGTTTTGTAGATAAAAGTAAGAAGAGAGAGCAAAAACACTGTCGACTGCATTTGGACTGAATGGCCTTCAGAGGAATCAAACGTTAAATCGAGATGATGTGCTAATCTTTTGTGTCCTTTTATGTATCATCTCTCAGCGGTCGTCAAGTCGGCTGACTAAACAAGAAAAGTGCATCGAGTTTGGTCGATTTTTAGATCGAAGAGATCAATCATCAGATGAAACTGCATTACCCGGCCACTCTTGTTATCTTTGTCTTGACTCATCATTGAAACATTGACACGGAAAGTGCACATTCTGAGGGAGAACTAGGAGTCCATATGGTCTTCACCGAATAATATCTCCAGTAAATAATATACTGATTTCTCACGTTTTTTTCGCGTCTGACACGGTTATTTTATTTATTTCAGATTGACACACATAACTTTATATGTACATTGACATCAAGCAAATCAATAAATGCAAAACTAATTGTAATATCTAGTAGACCGAACTCATCGAATGCCATGCGAGTGGGTGTACAAAAAATGAATGGCTCCATCAACGTTCCATCGTCAACGATGACCCCACAGACGGATGCGACAACAAAAGTCGACAATAATAGTTTGTTTCCCTGAAGATTGTGAACTGAGCGCGAGAAGAAATTTCAGTGGCGAACACCATTCGCTTCCTCATCATCGGCATCTTCACTACATGTATGCGTCGTTGTTCAACGACGCATACATGTAGCACTATCGGCACTTACACCATCATCGAAGGTGGGTTGGGGGCGAAACGACACCCACCTCCTATGATTATAGAGTTTTGATAACACAATGTTTTAAAAATCGCATCTATGACAGTTAGTGTTAGTCTGTGGTGTAAATGTCCCTTGCCCCAGAACAAACAACGAGCAAATAGAGAAAGAAAGTTTATCGGTACAAATCTATTCCCTCGACGGGGGAAAGACTAAAGGGTTGGCTATCCCCTTAGCTGACTCATCAGCGGGCGAATAGTC